>JABFPN010000236.1:0-57060 GCA_022817305.1 Leptoteleia sp. ZL-2020 | reverse complement strand
ATCATTATCGACCGCGCGATATCGATAAATCGATTTACTATCTGGATACTTCATTTTACTATCTGTTTTCAACTATCTATTTCTACTATCTAGATGGTGCTTTTAACTATCTATTTCTCTCAGTGTAAATGGCACGTATCACGAATGTGCACCGATATAACCGCACGTGCAAATATATCCTTAAAATGCTATAAATTGTAACGTTATTTGCAATACTTTTTTCTCAGTGTGTGAATGACAAAACTATTCGTTTGCCAGCCTTATTGTACGCGACAATTTTCGGACACGTGACCACCATAATACAGCAAATGACATCGGCGACGGCCAAGTATCACGACATGCTGAACAACGTGCGGGAATTCATGAAACTTCACGAAGTACCGAAAGCCCTAAGCGAGCGAGTCATGGACTACGTGGTGAGCACGTGGGCGATGACCAAGGGCCTCGACACCGACAAAGTACTCAATTACTGCCCGAAGGATATGAAAGCGGACATATGTGTACACCTCAATCGCAAAGTCTTCAACGAGCATCCGGCTTTTAGGTACGAAACACATCAACTTCTTACAATTAATCAAACTTTTCTGCCCAGAAAATAGAGGGGGGGAAAAGAAGTTTATCAACAGAAAATGTCTTTGTCATATATGTAACATATATGCGACATGTATATGGCTATATATATGCCATATCCTAGTGAAAACGAAACATACGTGGAATATATGATATGTAATCCATAATATGGTTCATGTATAGTCCATACATGGTCCATGTATGTATCAACAATTTCATATAAGAAAATAAAAAAATATCATACATGGTCAATATATGGATTATAAAGTTAGATCATATACCCATTATATATGGTCATATATGATGAATACATGACCTTCTTAATTCATATATGACCATGTATGAACCAAGAAAATAAACCTTGATTTATCCATATAAATTATCTGAAAAAACATATGTAAATGTCCACATAATTTTTTTGTATTTTCTTATATGAAATTTTTGAAACATATATGAACTATGTCTCATTTTCTACGGCATATATTTTGATTTTTACATGGCTATTTCTTTTCATATATAATTCTCATAAGTATTTTTATATATATGACTTTAAAAACAAGTTACAAGTAATTTATTCATAAAATAATGCATAATAATGTGTACAAATAAAATATATAACTGTCAACATAACTCAACATTTAAAATGATTTAATTCCATATCGGTTATAATTCATTTCACGTGATTATTTCTCCATCAATAATAGTGATAAATTGGATTATTATTTTCTAACTTCCAAATTGAATTTCAACTTCCCGTTGTTTACAACTTTTAAGACTGCTGTTTCTTTTTTCTTTTTGTCGCATCTTATACTAAAGGGCTTGGGGGGATGAATAGAATACGCATCGAGTGAATTTCGAGAATGCTGCACCGTGTCACTTTACTGCATCGATTCGTATTTATCTTGAATAGATTCTCTCCCCCGAACAAAACTTGATTATGAAGCCTATTTACTTGTCAAGATTATACGTACACTATTGTGTATTGATTGATATATATCAATACATATATATATATACATATATATTTATTAATTAAATTTTGTATTATTTGAGGAAATGGTCAATTTATGACAATATAAAAATACTAACGGAAAGTTCCTTCGATTATCCATTAGCAATAATTAATTACACGTTATGGAATTAATTAAGAATGACGCGAACCATTTCGTCGGTTTTACGGAGAGAAATTCCCCGATAGTTCTTTAACAGTTGTTATCGCGCGATTTTCACTTGGACGCGGGTAAATTAAACTTTGATGCATTAAAAAAAAAAAAAAAAAAAGAAAAAAGAAACTTTAAACTCCCATTCGAATTCGCCATAAATCAGTCGGATATACCAGATAAAATTGAATCTTTTAAAGCTCGGACGCGCAGCTCAAATAAATATTTCGCGTGTCCATAAAAATCGCTTTGATCGACTTAAAAGTGCCCAACAAATCGTTATCTCGCTTTTACACGGCCAACATTTTACTGCGGCCTTTAAATGTATCTTTGAACGATGAAATTTTGCGCCCCGTTTTAATGAACTCCGCGCAGTTGCCAGCGAAGGGCACTTCGCGCAATTACGAAGAAACAAATAAAGTCGAATTACTTGGGCGGAAAATGTGTTGCGAAAAAGTTTCGCGGTAATTTAAAAAGTGACGATTGAAAATAAAGTCCGATTATCTATTTATGTCGCGACCAAGTGCAAGTTTTATAAAGTACGGTAGAAATCAATTTTAACGGCAAATGCTGTTTGCCATTAATTATTGGAAATAATAAATTGAAGTATAATGGGCGAATGCTGAAGAATGCTGACCAATGAGTACTGAAAAGTTCTGAAAAATGCTGAAAAATGCTGAAAAATATTGACAACTCCTGATAAGAGCTACAAATTTTGATTGACAAATGGTGAAAACTGGTGAAAACGCTGAAAAACTGCTGAAATTAGGACTTTTCAGCAATTTTCTGCAAATTTTCTGCAATTTTTCAGCAACTCTTCTTCACAAGGTCAGGAAAAATACGCACAATGTTGCCAATTCATTTTGGAGCACAACCTAGATATAAAATGTGACCATGCAGATATAAAAGGAGCATTGCACTTACCTTTTGCAGACTGGCATCCGACGGCTGTTTGCGTGCCCTCGCGATGCATTTTACGATGTCGCACAGCGCACCAGGAGATTTGCTGTACCACACCGGGGAATCGATAGACTCGCTGTGTTTCATCGTGACCGGCAGCCTGGAGGTCATCCAGGACGACGAGGTAGTTGCCATTTTGGGCAAGGGCGACGTCTTCGGCGACAGCTTTTGGAAGGATTCCGCGGTCGGCCAGAGTGCTGCCAACGTTCGGGCCTTAACGTACTGCGATCTGCACACCATCAAGCGCGACCGCCTCCTCGAAGTTTTAGACTTTTACCAATCTTTTGCTAATTCGTTTGCGCGCAATCTTGTCCTCACGTACAATCTACGCCATCGGGTAAGTCAAACTCCAGCCTGCAATAAAAAAAAAGAAAAACCATCACATTTTAGTTTGCACATTGCACTGCCGCATCTTCCTCACATTTATTTGCAATAAATACAGAAGAAAGTTATATTGGATCTTATTATACTTTTGCTATACAGAGAGGGGAAAAAGAACAACGTTGCTGCGTCAATTTTTTGTTTATTGTTATTGTGAATTGATACATTAGGAAAAACATAAATTTTATTTTAGAGTGTAATAAAAATGAAATCTTTATTATACTGTATAATATTCTTCTTTTTCTTCAAATAATCTCCATTATAATGGAGCGTGATTATTATGTACCAACATATTCATTTTATAGTATAATAAAATAATTTATTAATACTATGTTTATTATAGTATATATATAATTTATTAAGATGTGGTCAACTTTGTTTACACATTGAAAGAATGGATAACAAATTTTGGGGGTCATCACGTGCGAAAGAAAACAATTTCAATCTTAACGTCAGATGTAATATTCAAACCACCGTATAAAAGTTACATTCTCGGTTGCGTTCGACTTAACGTTACTTTTCAAATTTATATTCAATTTTAATCATCCAATTCTTTGATGTAAAAAGTCCATAATTAATGTAGTAATACAAATTTACTCAATCATGTAAATGATCGTAGGTTAAACAAAAAAAAAAAAATTTTACGAGCACTGATGTTCATTCTTTTCGGATTTTCCTTTATTTCGCGAAGCAAAGTAGCGTGAACCAAGTTAAGCAAATGCTCCTTGGACTCCGCGTTCCGCATTATAATAAAGACGTACATATTTTAGATAAGTGCATTGTTCTTTTCGTTTTAAAATACTATCTACTCGTATAAAATACGTTACGCAAATCTGCAAAGGATAAAGAAAAGGAAACAGTCTGAATATACACCCAAAATGTAAATTACAAAGTTTCTTTTTTTTTATGAAATCATGTAAATACCCCATGTATCTTTAATTAACTTATATTCAACAAAAGAAAAGTTCATTTCCCTTGCTTATACTTTATCATAATATATTTAATACTCCATTGTGAACTCATAAATTATTGAGCCCCAATTTGATTTGCAGTTCATTAAAAAAATTATACTTTATGATTTGAAACTTTAACATTTTAATGTTTGCTGGAAAAAGTTTTAATTATCACGAAAAAATCTAATTGCAGCACAAATGATCGCTTTATGATTACGTATGCAAAAGAATATGGGAGAAAATTGATCCGGTTAAAATAAAAATTGTATCTGAATAGAGTCAACTTAATTATCATAATACGGGCAAGTATATGGAATATATAAATGACAGTTGCATTGGAAAGTATGATAAATAACTGGATGTTCCTATCTGTTCGCAATATTGCATAGAATTAAAAATAATCGAGCATTTGTTCCACATAAACGTTGAATGGTACAACTTGTTTATCGTGTTGGCATAAAAAATGGACATAAAAAATCTTATATTCAAACATTATTTCTGATTTAATAGCTCCATTGAGCATGCAGACTTCATAATCAAACGTGTAGTAAAATGTGATAAATAAATTACAAAAAGGAGCAACAGATCATTAAATAAATTAAGTATAATAATACAATGTTAAATTTGATGAAAGAAATAAATAATGCTTTGCGATCTAATTTAAATTACTTCTTGAACCCTAGTAAAAATGAAACATAAATGGTCCATGTATGATCTATATATGTTCTAACAGTATTGTTTAACAATGTTTCATATAAGAAAATAAAAAATTCATATACAAACATATATTGTCATATAATTAAAATGGTTTCAATAATTTCCTTATATTGAAATCAATTATATATGAATTAAGAAAAAAACATGTATGTCCATATGTTTCATTTTTACTATGGAATGTCATGGAATTGTGTTGTTTCAAATAAATAACAACATTTTAAAGAACATAATTTATTTCATATATTGCATAATAGAAGTTCAGTATCCGTTGACTTAAGTGATACTATTATTAATTGAAAAATAACAACGGTTGCTCGAATCTCAAATATGTTATTTTTCAAATAATATCGTTGAAGCGTGCAAATTATGAAAAAAGAGCTTTTAAACGGAGGACTTTAATGACACAGCTTGTCATAAATACACGGGCAATAGAGGCTAAAAGACTTTACAAGTATCAATTCGTCGTATTATCTAACGAAACGAATATCACAATTCAAAGTGTAAATTATTTCGTCAACAAAAAGTCTTGTTACGAATTAGAGTGGCGCAGTGTCGTCGAGTGCTGTATACCATGAGTAAATGCATTTAAACTGATGATAAATGTTCTGTTGATAAATCTCATTCTCGTTTAGTTTCCTCATTTTAATTGGATATACTTTTTCATATCTTTTAAAGTATAATGGGACCGATGAATGAAACGTTTTTAAAATATAACATTCAAAACAAACTTTGTTTTATGTTTAAATGCATAGAGACTTACTTAGAATAAATAAAAACAATAACAAGCAAAATTTTCAAACTTGCAAATTAATCTAATTACAACTGTTTATCTATTTAAATAACGACCAATAATTTCACCTGTAAATTATTTAAATTTAATTTCTTTTCAACCTCTTTATACAAGTTTATGAGAAATAGGTCTCATATGTATCTCTTAGATATGGAATCCATTCATTTGTTATTAATATTCCAGTATATTTCCCTTTTAATATTACATTTAAAGTCTCCATTCTTAATACAACTCTGCTTATATAATTGACACGTCGTGACATAAACAGCGTTAATTAGGTACAGCACCGAACGACAGTTCCACTTGACAAAATAAATTATAATAGAACGGTCTATTACATTAATATCTAAATGCGGAGATAATATACAGTTGCAATTGTCACGTTGCCCGACACCTCTGCTATTGGTATCGAGTGCACAATTGACAAGTGCGACACTTTACAATTTCGTGAATCAGTACGCAAAACCGATGCCGACGACGAAAGTACACTCCACCAGGTTGTGGGATTATTAACAGGTATAAAATTTTCTCTAATCTCTTCGTCTCTCTTCTTTTTTTCTCCTCTCATTTTTATTCGCGAAATCGAAAGATATAACATTTCCAAATTCTCGCTTAATATGTAAGTTAGCCTAACCCTAGGAAAAACCGACCAGTCCGGCCAATCGGATCGCGCCACGCGACGTCACTGGTGAATCTTTACTAGGGGAATTTCACACAGCCTGAACGGGATAAATAACAAACGAACAACAGGATTAAGTCTAGTTTGTCAGAGCAGGATGGCACTGAGAAATGAAACGTTTTCAATGTACAAACTGTAATCAAAACTATTGTTTGTATTTACATCCATTTTTATGTCCTTCGGATGTAAACCGATAATATCATTATTTTTGATTCATTCCTTTGATCTTCCAAATATTTACAAACATTGCTTTTTGTTATATGTTCCATTTCAAAAACGTTTCATTCTTCAGTTCTATCAGAGCAGGCCGTTTTTTTTTCTTTTCTTTTCTCTTTTCTTTGGATACAATTTTATAAGTTTCATTTTCGATGCTCATAATCTCGAGATACACGTAAGTGAGCAAATTAGAAGCCGCTGAAGCTACAATTGCGCGCGCAATTTCAACGTCAGTACTGGCTCTTATAATATATATATATATATATATATATATATATTATATATATATATACTTATGCAATAACAAAGTAATTCGTTTGATACGCTTGTCCTTTGCACCTGCCATTGTCATCGTCAAACTTCTGTCACACTGGTAATTACAAAACAACACAATGTTCAACAATTATGAATGAGTGCTCCAATGTTGCCATTGTAAATTAGACAACCACCGCAGAAGTGGAATGGTACAATGCACTTTTGTTTTCGCCGCCGTGGCGATGAACGCTTCTTTTCAATCCCATCGGACTTGGAAACTAACGAATGTGAGTAATTTTGTCGCGCCGCTCGAAAAATTGTGCAGTCTTAACACAAGGAACTTGATCTTTCTAATTTGAATTCGGATTCACTCAGTCCCCCGTCGAATAACCGGGAATCGACAGTGAACACCCCCCAAGTTTTGCCGCTTACATTCATTTCTACCCCCGACCAATCGATTCCGCATCGGTTCAAACTGCCATTGTGACCATTTTCCATTTGCCGAAACAAACGACTTGACAAACATCAAATTGGATTATATCTGATCAGTTTCATTCGCGACTAAACGAACCCAGTCAACATCTCAATCAGACTTAATCGATCGTGAACCATCCCTCCCCCTTCGCCCCCTCCCTTCCATTCACGCCGAGGAAATTGGATGGTGAAATTGAATTTGACCATCCACCTTCCTCATTGTTAGTAAACTATTGTAGCTAAGTATAAACGGTCGCGGCGAAAAATCTCGATTCTTTGGTGGCTCTATGCATTCGTTCGGCGTGCCATTTGTGCGGATAAGAGGTACCCCGGATTCTGACAACACTCCATTCGTGTGGGAACGACAATTTAAATTTGTAAAAACTCATCGTCGGCCAGACCGCACTTTGTACTTTTCTCCCCATTTCCCCCTTTATCTCTCTCACACTATCTTTATTTCCATTCGTTCCCCCTTTTGTCGACGACACTGGGTACCCAGGTTCGCTGTCACGGTGACACTTCGATGTCTGTTTACATTCTTTCGTCGCAATAACTCAAGAGCGCAATTTACAAACAGTCGACTCTACTGAACGATACAATAATATAATACAAGTCTCGATTGAAAAAACAAAGTATAAAACCAACAACGTACACTGGTGCGGTGCGCCGAATTTATCCAAAATAAATTTCTTACAAACTTTCCATGTAAAAGTCAATAAATATATGACATATGGTGAATATATGTGACATATACATGGCAAACTGTCGGATGTATAACTTTTTATATAGATCCCCTTTTATCCACACTTTAAATTATCCAAACGCCACTTCATCAAATATTCATAACATGTATAACTCCCTTTATCCAACATAAAAACTTTCCACGGCATACTTTGACTTATAATTTTAAAGTTTGGATAAAAAGCGCGTTTGGATGAAATAAAATTTGGATACTTTACAGGTCAGATAAAATGATTTTCTGATATAATATAAGTCTGGATGAAATGAATCTTGGATAAATCCAGGACATCCAAGCACTGATGGCGGGATTTAATGTTTAAATCTCTTTGTAACGGTCTTCGTTTTATAACGGTGGTTCGGAACAATGGAAGAAAGCAAAGCCGTAAGCCTACACTCGCGCGTTGTACGTGGTCGTAAAACTCGTCGTAAATAATTAGCGCTAGGAGCCCCCGGTCGAGTCGCGTGCCCAGAATAATGCCATCGAGTGTGACCGAACTCCGAGCAAAGTGACCGACACACACACCAAAGCTCCATGGGAGTAGCCCAGGTTTAATTGCAACTGTCATTGCCAAGACTTTTTCGAAGCTAAGGAACTATTAACGGAAAACGCACAGGGAAGTCACAGGACTATCGTTTAATCGGTGTAAATCTGTAAAATCGAAGACAACTGTAATCGCGAGGGAAGCGGGCGTGAAAGAATTGATTTCACAGGCAGAGAAGAAGTTAATAAAAATTAGTAACATTGTTAGTTCGCTTGTATATGCGTAGCTGGATTTGGAGTCAGATATGTAATCATATATTGAATACAATTCCCATTTAGAGTTGAACTTGACTCCAAAATCAACTGGTAACTTGGAGTTGGAGGGAAAATACTTCCAACAACTCCTGGTTTACAGTTGCTGGATTCATATTTTCAATTGATATAATTCTATACTTCAACTGTACGCATACTATTGCTTATACTTGAAAGAATTACTATTTTAAATTGACAAAAAGTGTCAGCACATTGACAACTATTTCAAACAATATTAGCCAACAAACTGACACGTTTTGTTAAAATTAAAATAGTAATTTTCAGCTGTTTCGTGGAACTGAAGAATGAAACGTTTTTAATATTGTCTATATACAAAAGTAATATTTTTAAATATTTAAAAGGCTAAATTAAAGAAACAAAAAAAAGTAATATTGTCTGCTTACATCCAAAGGACATAAAAATGGAAGTAAATGCAGAACAAAACCAAAGTCAGCATACATCTTGTACTTTGAAAACATATCATTTTTCAGTCCCATACTTTTTCCAGTATATGACCATTTTACTAACAATTCTAGCAATTTTTATTACACCATTTTTTCCCCTCCGTGCACTTGTGATCAATTCTGAATTGTTCAATCCACGTGGATCGAACACAACACTTTCCGTATACCTAGATTGTGAATGAAAGTTTAGTGTACTTGAGAAACACATTGCAATCAGACATTGATCTACGAGAAACGAGCAAAAGGAACTCCCCGAAGTCCGCGTCTTAAATGGAATTGACCCAGCCTAACGCGAAAAGAAGGTTGGCAAACGACCAAACGCAACGACTGCACTGAGAACATTGAATCGCAATATTTACCACTTGGATTGCATCGTTGACAATCCAAATTGTAATATGTATAATAACAAAAGGACGAGTAGATTTTATTTACAAGTTTAAATCGCAAAATAAAGGCATCGATGTCGCAACAGACGTAATCGCTATAAAATTATCGAGTTATGAAACGTCGTACCAAATCACAATCTGAATTGCAAATTCTCTGGCCTAAAATCTTTATTAGCATCATTATTAAAACACATAGCTTTGTAAAGGCGTGTCTCACAAAATGGGTGCCGTCAACTATAAATGTAAAATTCACGTAAGATAATAATAAACGAAAAAAAAAACTGCTGATTTCAAAATGTCACATTAGCGTAAAAATTAATGAAATGAACTATAAATTTGTGAGCAAATTATTTCAGTCCATTCGTTTCAGTGAAATAATCATAATTTATAACGTAATGGAAAAGAATTATGGCACCAAAGTATAAGGCATTTGCTATAAATTTTTCAATATTTGTGTTTGTTACAGAAATGTGGTAAAAATTGTTTTAAAAAATATTGTACTAATTGAATATCGTTTAAAAGTTGAAATTAATAGTATTAGAAAACAACTTATGTATAGTATTGCGATAAGTAAAAGTTCTTTTAATCATTCTTTAGATATTATTCTGTTTCTAGCATACTTTGAATGCTTCTTTATCATTGTGCTTGTGAAGAAGTTTAAACACGTTTTAATTAAGGAATTAAAAGTTTACCAACTTTAAAGTTTAGCTTACAAAAAATTTTACTTTTTTTTTACTTCGATTAAGATTGTATACAAAAGAGTTAATAAAATAACCACAAAGTGTCACGTTAAATTATGACTGTAGAGATCTTTTAATTGATTAAAATAATTATTATTTATATTTACAATAAAATATCAGAATAAATATCATTATTACTTAATTATGTAAAATTAAAATGATATAGAATTGTCTAAAATCAATTCTATTCTGACTTGTTTAATTATTATAGTAACTCATACTACCAATTATAAAATGAAAAACCTACTTTAAAAGATTTCCTATTAAAAAATTTATACTGTGCAAATAAATATTTAGACTTATTAACACATTTTTTAACAGTTTTTTAATGTTTATATATTTGCGCTATCTAATAAAGATCATAAGTGAAGTTGAAATAATAGTTTGTTTACAATAATACATTTTATAATTAACTAAAATTTATCTACTTTCTCATTTCTTAATATATTTTTTAACTAATGAAATGGAACTGAAGTCTAATGAAACGTTTTCAGAAATACACAATAAAGGAAGAACATAAAAATGGATATAAATACAAAACAAAAACAAAGTTTGTTTACACTTTATGCTTTGAAAATGTTTCATTCAGTACCATTTAAAAAAGGCTTTGAAAAAATGACTACTTTATGCTTCATTCAATCTGTATTCCTATCTAACTAAAAAAAAATCATTTTAATATGCAGTCAAATTTTAAAACTTTATCTTTACATTTTCAAAAAGAATTATAAGTATCTTTGAAACTGTGAAATGACATTCACCTTTATATTCAAACAGAAAGGATCGAAACGTATGGTACTGAAAAATGAAACGTTTTCAAAGTACAAACTGCAAGCAATCTGAGTTTTTATTCGCTTATTTATATCCATTCTTATATCTCTTTGGATGTTAATAAACAATATTATTGCTTTCAATTCATTAATTTCATCTTCCAAATATTTACAAACACTATTTCCCTTTTACTTAATTCAACGTTAAAAACGTTTCCTTCTTCAATCCTATTCGAAACGTGACAAAAAAAAAGTTGATACATTAGATAACATACGTATTATCTAATTAGCACATTCCCAAAAGTCAACCCAAATATCTCAGCGCAAATGAAATCACAAACAACGCCGTAAACTATCACTCACGCTCCTCTATCTCGCGGAGGCCCTCGCTGTGCAAAGGGCGCCCCGCGAGCTCCAGCATGACCTTGGACGTGGGGTCGCGGTCCAGAACGGAACGACAATCTCTGGTGCCGTCCTCCTCATCGTCGGCTGGCACCGGTCCGACGCCCCAAACTTCGCAGTGCTTCACCGTGAAGTTCTCTTTGGCACTGAGTTGCGAATAATTCTGGAACGTAATGCACGAGACGCTGGATTTGCCGGTGCCGTACTCGCAGTCCAGCCAAAAGCCAGGATAATTAAGCTGACCGCCCATCAGCAGACCATTCGGCATGGTCTGCTGATGGAGATTCAAATACTGATAGTGCTTATTGTAACCGGTCGACGGGAAGGACACGATGTCCGGCTCGAGCTTGAACAGGAAGCAAGAGTCGTTGCCGAAGAAGTTGGGCCCGACGGTCCAGCTGTCCGAGGCGAACGCCCCGAACACGTGGTTATCCGAGTCCTGGACGATGATCAAGGTGGCGCCCTGCATGGCCATCCTACCGAGCATCGTGGAGAAGGACTCGCCGTGGACCTCGCTGGAGAAGAGGAATCGCCACTCGTTCCTGAGTTCGTGGGGCAGGTTCAGGTTGAGGAAGAGTATGTCGCCGATGTTGAGGATGCTGGGAAAGTGGGGTATATTGTCGAGACCCTTGCACATCGGCAGCAGGTTGATGTCGTTGATGCGAGTGGCCGTGTTCTTGTCGCCCTTCTTCTGGGAGATGAGGAACAAGCACTGGAACACGTGGGACTGTATCGATTTGAAGGCATCGCTCTGGCGGAACCAAGCCTCCGCGGCCTCCGAGCTCACCGTCGGCCCCAGCTGCACCATGTCACGGCACATGCTCTGCGCGCGCATGGTTATCCGTGAGGAGTTCACCGTGCAGCCGATGACGCTCCAGCTGTTGTAGTGCCCGGCTGCCGCGTTCTTCTGCAGCCGCAGGTACGAGTTAATGGTGGCGCGCACGTAGCTGACAAAGGTCTCCGTTGGGATGCTGGTCTTTTGCTCCTCGTCCGGCGAGCCGTGGAACAGCAATGTGGCGCGCTCTTCCGGGCTGCCGCGCACCGCGTACACGTACAGCCGACCGAAATTCTCGCCGTTAATGCTCGAGGACTTCTTTAACGGGTCGTAGCAGAGAAAACGCGCGACGAACTGGAGCAATACGTCGTCCAGGTGCGCCGACCAGTGCTTGAATATGTCGTCGCGCTTTATGGAGCCGGTGCTACGTGACATGGATTTGAATAGGTTCTCCACCAGAGTCAGCTCGGAGGCCGACAGGATGTTTGCCGCGGCAGCGGAACGGCTTGATCCATGACCCATCTGAAAATATAGATGGCGCTGGGTAAAGAGAGTTCTCACGAATTGCTTCGCCGAGTGTAAGTGATAAGATTTAAGCAGGAAAAGTCTGTCTTTGGATGGTTGAGGTACTATTGATGAAACGTTTCGACTCGGCCAGTCACGCTTTTTCTTTCAACGATTTAGCGAGGTACGTGCAGGGTTTGTTTGGAACGAGTTTGGTCTCAAGTTTTGGGAATTGGGTTGAGAAACTGAGGGTGCTTTTTATGACAATGCACCAGCTGGCGCGGAGAGTTGCCCGCTGAATTTGATATACTTGATACGTGATTTTGGAATACTTTGTTTGAGAGAAAGAAGTTTAGAGTTGTAGAGAGTTTTTAAATTAAACTAACTGAAATTGTATCAAATTGCCTATTAATTTTATTCAATTATTATTATTATGTTAAAATGTGTACTTGTTAACATATATTTCTGATGTTTTAAACTAAAAGTAAAAATATTGCTTTTGCGTGTAAATGGAACATCAAATATTTATAATCTGAAATTTGTCTTTATTTATAACTGGTTTTTAAACACAGACAGAAATCTGTAAAAAGTTTATATATTTTTAAAATAGTATGTTTATAAAATAAACTATATAATAATAAAAGTTAAAATTTAATTCATAACAGTTATGCATATATAAAAAATTATAACAAATATATTCTTGTATATGAGCATTTAAATATATAAATAAAAAATACTAAATAACTATTATTCAGTAACTTTTATTTTTATGTACAAACTATAAATTAACCCCCCTTCCATGTACTAAATTGATAAATATTACAATTTATATTTTAGTATTACAAGTTATATGTATAAACTACATTTATTAATGTAAAATAATGAATTACATATATTAAATAGACTTAAAAAAGATCAATTACATCCATTTCTTATAAGAAAAATTATAATTAAATCAAGTAAAATATTAATTAAATTCTGTTATAACCTGAAATTAATTATGTAAATGCCACAGTATACAAACTGTTTTTAATTTCCCTATCTGGAAAATTTATTACTATTACTTTATTTTGTAAACTACTTTATTTTCCTTCTATATATTATAACTCTGAATGTAAACAACACTCATAAAGATATGTTATCTTTTACTTAATTATATAAAAAGATATTAAATAAAACAAGTTTAAAAATTATCCAATATTATTTTTGTTAAAAAACAATAACAATCAGATAAT
This sequence comes from Leptoteleia sp. ZL-2020, assembly GCA_022817305.1. Taxonomy (NCBI): domain Eukaryota; kingdom Metazoa; phylum Arthropoda; class Insecta; order Hymenoptera; family Scelionidae; genus Leptoteleia; species Leptoteleia sp. ZL-2020. The sequence continues at coordinate 43,098 of JABFPN010000236.1, read as the reverse complement.
GTTCTACAATAGATAATTAAATGATTACATAATATTTGATTTACTTAAATTGCTCAAAGCAAAAAATTTTTAATTAATCAGTTTCATTGAATTGATAAGAGTATTAAATTAAAAATTAATTAAAAATACATTACATAAAAAAAAGATAAAAATTAGGCAAACATATGATTTACATATCAGCAAAATTGATTGTTACACTTATTTCCAAGAATTTCAGTTAAACAACACAGCAGAAGGAATGTTCTAAATGTTTTAAAAATAGAAAAAGTAATAATAAAGCGGACAAGGTATATACATTTTTTGCCTTGCATTGAAATGTAACCGAGTACACATGTAGTGGCAAATCTTCAATTTAAAAACAAACAAGGTCACAACAACAAACTTCATTTCCTCCAACAATGTGCAAAACGTGTGTCAGCTTGTATAATAAACGATAAATTATGCTTACTAAACTTTGTAAAAGTCTTCAACTGCCAATTACAATAACGTGAACTTGAACAAATTGTATACAATGTCTTTTTTTTTCTTCTTCTTTTAACGTCTTTACATCAATCACTTTTGAATAATCAGAAAAATTGGAACACTAACAAAAACAATAAAAACATTATTAATCAATCCGAAATACAGATGACAACTGTTTTGGGAGAATAAACGAAACTAGACCGAGGGTGTTAGTAAATGAAAGTGGAAGAAGAAAGTGACGAAAAATGTATGTTATGACAAACCTTCGAGGCAGAAAAGTGACCGATTCTTTTGATCCATATAGTTCACGTTGTCGTGAAAAGTCGATGGAAAAATTGAGCCAGGGGTTGCGCCATTGCTATTAAATTGTAACGGTCAACGACGCTTAGCATATTCTGCACTTTACCAACAATAACAACAACAACAATAACAACAATTGATGACCGAGCAACGCTGCGTTTTAAGGTTATGAAAGACGATCCATTTCTCGCACTGGGACATTCGGCTGCTCTGGTGTGTTTGTCGCGCGAATCCCGTGTCGTCGTGTCGTATACATGAGGATATCGACGTTTGAGAACGCGCCTGCGCGCCTCGCCCGCCCGCTTGGGCAAATATTTAAATTCTTAATACACCATCGGCGTTTTATTTAACGACCAACAAATTAATTAATCGATGATTAGCTGTTGTATTTGTCGCGATATTGGTTTCATTGCGGCGTCTTTGATTCTGACACCGCTTTGTGAACTTTAATTATGAAATATTTAATAAACAGCAATTGGATACTGTTAGAAATGGAAATTATCCTCAGTGAAAATGGAACATATGTAATTTAAATATGTTTTAACAATTTCATATATGGACATATATGTGTTTTCTTAATTTATATATGGCCATATGAAAATACTTGATATAATATTCCAGCCATATATAATTTTAATAGTTTCCTTATAATGAAATCAATTATTACCGTATATCAACTATATATGGCCATATATAAACCATATGTTTCATTTTCACTAGGGTAATACACTATTAAATCTTTCCCAAATAAAAATCAACATATATAAGGCATATATATCGCATATAAGACATATATATGTCACATATGTGACATAAATGTTACACCATGTAAAAATCAACATATATATCCCATGTGCAAACTTGTAAATGGGTTATTAACAGAAGAAGAAGAAGATTGACAATGAAATAACTTTGAACTGTGATATTGCAGCTCATTTTCCGGAAGGTAGCCGACGAGCGTCGCGAAAGAGAACTGGCCGAGAGGAGAAAGAACGAGCCACAGCTTGACCAGACGCAGGATCACCTCGTACGCAAGATCTTTTCGAGGTAGGGCCGACTCCAGCGGGGTTGAAGGGGGAAAATGGATAAATGTAATTAATTACATCTTCGTTATAAATATCATATTACGCTTGAACCACGCGCAAGTAGCCGGATATAATCCTAAATGTGTGGATTGTTGTATTACTCGTTTTACTGTCATTACACATTTTTCTTTTGTTTACATTGATCCTGCCACGGATTCTATTTACATGTAACATAGGCTTCTGTGTCGTATGGTTCTTGCGTCAGGTTCACGTTTTTTTTTTTCTTTTCCGAGTATTACATTTTAGTTCGATATTGTTGGTTTATATAAAATACATGCCTACGTACTTCTTACCAGTGGCGTGACACGGCCATCCCCCACCTAAACTTATTTTTCTCTTTGTTTTTGTTTTTCTTGTTTTTCTTAGACCCTGCTAGCTGTGTGTGTTATTAATTTACATATATTTACTTTTTTTATTCTTTTTCTTAAATAAAATTAAAATGAAAATTAAAGATTTTGTTCATTACTAATAATTGGACTTTAAACAGTTTTGTTTATATGGTGTATTCTTGGATTTTTAATGAAATGTTTAATAGGATGCAAACAGTTATAAAATTGTATTATTCCTGGTTGGAAAAAATGTATTGATTCTTATTGAATCTGTTTAAAAATTCAATTAACGTTTACTAAAATTGAATCATATTATTCTTTAAGGTAAAATGTCATTGAAATTTATTGACATGTAGGATAAATCTATTAATTAAAAAGATCTAAAAGGATTATGACTTAGTGACCAAATTTGCCAATATTTTAATAGGAATAAATGATTAGATTGAATAAGTTATATATCCATTCATTTTTAATATTATAGTGAAAATTTTGGTCAATAGTTTATTATCCTACTGGATCCTATTTGTCAATACATTAATACTATATATTTTAATAAATTTCGATTGGAATTTACCCTGGACAAGATCACAGTTCAATCTTATTAAGTTTTAATTGGTCTTTTAATCAGATTTAATAAGAACCAATGCATTGAAAACAATATAACAGAAAATACTACTGTTTAATATTTCTATTAACAATTATACATATGTAATTTAAATGTTTGTACAATACTTAAATCTGATTCGATTGTTTTGTATGGTTTTTTTCTCTCCTTGTATTACCCATCTATAGAAAAATAATAGAATGATTAAATGTCCGTGCACACCTCTGGGAGTAACGAAGTAAGCTGGTGGTTAATGACAATGACTTGTTCCGAAATGACGCCGCTTCTTTGGAACAAGTAGTAAATTAACTAATGATATGAAAAAAAAATCGCATTGAAAAATCATGGCGTGCACGCTTGAAATGATTGATGTAATTGCTGATCGTTGCCTGGCTGACTGTGCCCGAAAAGGTTCAAGACTGACGAGGAAGCGCAGATCACCATAACCAGAGACGAGCCTACTCGGCCATCTCAGGATTCCGACGAAGAACTCACCGTGTCCGTCCTGCCGCCGTGGCCAAGTTTTAGGCAATTTCATTTTTTACGTATTTATTTATCTTTATTCTTTTTTATCATCTCTGCTATCAAACTTAACACATTATCCATACTTTTACTTATATTATATTTGTATTAATTCGTAACCAAACCCACCCGACAATTTATTATATTATTATCTCCATTATTTGTTCCCCCAACCCTTTTTATTCGTCCACTTCCCCTGTCACCCTTGTAACCCCCAGGCCCTTATTAGAAATTCTGTACAGTTATGTGAACGAAACCTTGCTAATTAATTCATTAACAATTTTGGAAATAAAGGTGCTTTATAAATATAATAGATTTATATTGTATAAAAGCTTTTGTTAGTGTTTAATTGTCGAGTAAGTAAATTTATAGACACTGAGATAGTGGAGAGTTGTAAGAAGTAAAAGAACAAAAAAATCGTTTTTAACACGTGTAGAAAAAAGCCATGTTTAGAAGACGGAAACTGGCTGATTATAAACGAGGATGAAAATACTTCGCTCTAGGGCGGGAAACGACTGATTTCCGTCCTAGGAAGGAAAACGATCATTTTCCGACCGCGTCTAAAATCTCATTTCTTTTTCCAAACAGAACAAAAACATGCACTTGTTACAAAAAATAGTTCCTTCTAATAATAACAGATTTAAATCGTTAAATATTTCTCTCTAAATTTAAGGAAAGGCGTTTAAATTTTTGCAAAAGTTCACATACACAAAGTAAATCTCAAGATCAGAATTAATTACTTAAAATTTCTTTAAAATTTACATTTGTTTCTTAATTCTCTTCAACCTTGATCTTATCATTCTTATCTCTCTATCTTATTATCTTACTTTCCTGCCGGCTTCTTTTTCGTCTAACAAAATGTGCAGAATTTTTCTTTTTTTTTATATATATCGTTGGTTATCAGGATTATTATTTGTTTCCCAATATTTCATTTATTATATTTGTATACTATTCAATTAAATTATGTACCATATCAATTTTATACCGTATATTAGATACAATTACAGACATCCTATTCGTATATATTATATACGTATGTATTATTCGCGAAAGGTGCGCGTGCACTTCTTGTCCTAACGATAACGTTGAGTTAAAATAAAATTAATTGAAAACATGTTTAGCGATGAATTTGCCGCGAATTTGGTACAACGAATGCGCGCGCGCCTACTTGACGGCTGTAAAAATACTTTGTCTTATATATACATATATATATTTTTTTTATATATATATAAATAACATTTATTGCAATTTTACGAATGCTAGAGTGCTGTAAGATATGACGCCTTTAGAGTGTTATGCGCATTTCTCACATCCTTTACTTAGTACGTACATTTGGTGAAACCAAGATTGTGCAAAGCAGATTCGAGACATCATTCTGATTGTCTTATCTCTCTGATTTATTTCATTCCTTATATCGATATATATATATTTTTTTCACACACTTTTTTCTCTTTTTCCAATTTTCAACATTAATATTTCATTCTCTATTTTTTCCAAACTTCAATGCTAATTAAATAAATTTTCTTTAATATTTCCATCCACACAAATTTGTACTATTGCGTCGAGAAAGTTGCACAATTTTAATTTACAAATTGAATTACACCATTGGCAAACTGTTTTGCAAAAGTAATAGACAAGGCTGGTATAAACGAGCGTTCAATTTTCTCAATGCACACGCAGAAGATAACATTGTTATGGAATTTTTTTTCGCAAAACGTATACGGAATGTAAAAAAAATGTTGGAAAAACATTACTACACCTTATAATACTACTGTGTTATAAGGTACGTACAATAATACCTTACAACAAAATATTTTACATCAACAATTTCATACAATATACTAATCTTTGCTCCAACTTTTTTCTACACGTATTATACTTTTCATCCCTATTGAGCGGGAAGAAAGTGATCAACTTCAAATTCGGGAAGGAAAGTGTGCCATTTCCTCTCTAGGGCGGAAAAGTACAACTTCCCCCTTCTCTATACGTATCTTCCCACTAATTAGGGATGAAAAAAGTTTACTTTCCCGCAATATTTTGCGAAAAATATTTCATCCAACTTGGGAGGGGTGAGCTTTCGGCTGAACTTTATCCCTAGTTGCACAATGTACCGTTTTTTATTTGCAATTGACGCACAACAACTAATTTGTACTATTTTATACAAAAAAGTTTTCATAATTTCCCAGTTTCCATTTCAACGAACGCCACCCTTTGTTTTCCACTTTATTTAGATCTCACCTTTTCGGTTTACTCTGCAAATGCTCGATTGAAATTCAACTACTTTTGCCATTATACATTTATGAGTAACAATTTAAAGTTCTTCAATATTATATATATATATGCAACGCGAAATGCATGTTACAAACACACTCTAGGATTCAAATGGATATCCTTTCGGAGGATTCAAGTTCTGCGTTAGAAAGAAATAATAATAAAAAAAAAAAGGATAATTATTAATCATAATATTTTGTATTTTCAATTTAGTTACTGAAACCGTAGTGTAACATAATTTCAATTATAATAGTTCAATTAATGTACAGTTTTGATTTGAATTGTATCGATGTTTGAATCCTTCGCGCTAATCACGACTGAAAAAACGAATTGTAAATTTACAAGTGACGTTAGCAGCAAGGAAAGGGGCATGTATAGATATATATTATTATTTACTCGACCTATACTTGTCTTGTAAATTGACATGAACTTTGTTCAGTGTAAATTAAACATTTTTTTCATACCTACAAATTTTTGCCCGCGCTATTCGCGCGCGCGCAAATCGCGGGGCATGTCAGTGACATAGCTCTGTACTTCTTCACTGACATTCTTATAGTTCTTTGGATAGCTTAAAATCATGACTGTATAATTACGGACATCGATGTTAGAGAAAACTGGCATCTTTGCCACGTGTACTTTCGATAAAAAAAAAACTATTATTAATACAATTAGCGAATAATATTATTTAAGATCTTAAAAGTATTTTTACTTTATCTTAAAAATTTATTTAAAAAAAAGTTTAAATATTCTAATATTATTGTAATATTCTTAAACAAACATTTGATATTAATTAATATATTATGAATATTCCATGTAATCAACATATATGTGGCATACATGTCCCATATATGTTAACATATATATGGCATATGTTATTCCATGTAAGATACCATGAATATTATATTTCGTGTAATATCTGATGGATATTAATTTAATATTTTTGGTAAATTATAAAAAAAGAAATTTTATCGAACAAAACCGTGAAGGTATCTTTAAAATGTTTTCTCTAGCATGTCACAACTTCCTCAGTGTAATATATATCGTAATTTTATATACATAAAAAAACCATGTGGGTACATATATAAATACTGTGACCAAAAAAAATGGTAAGACTTTATATTAAGATCATTTACTTTCTAACGTTGATAGTACATCAACCTATTAAAAATGAAGTATTAAAACATATAATAACACGAGAAAACGTAAACAAACTTACACGTCGCAATCCGTTCAATGTTTATGTTTTTGTACGTGTCAATGTATACTTATATGTTGTTTACGTCATTTTTAACAGGTCAATTGACTTTCACTAAAGAATTTGAATTAAAATGAATTTGGATAAAACAAAATTGCAATATTAATATAAGTCGGTAGTACTTTATATATAAATACTTCATTCTTTCTTGACCACAGTAGTATATATGTACATTTTTTAACCTGTAGGCACACCAAAGTACGTTGCTCGTGAACACCACTGGAGCTGTATCCCTTATAGCCTTTGTAGTTATATTATATTTCGTAATTTTAAGAACAGCTAATTGATATAACACCGTAACATTATAATAAGATGCATGCATATATACTCAGGTATATATGCGTGCATATATTTGATGATTATATAATATATATAACACTCACACTAGTTGTTGCGTTTGACGTGGCGGGTTAACTGGAATCGTGTGCGGTTAGTAACTCGACACAATGCGTAAAAACTCCACACTGTAAAAAAGAAAGAAAATAATTGAAAATTCCGTCAAATTTGAAGGATTGTTGTTGTTATATTGTACGAAATTTTTCGTTCGTGGAAAATTTTGTAACCAATGTTATACCATGTAAAAATCAAGATACGTAGGTTATATATAGGGCACATATAACGCATATATAAGGCATATATATAACACAAATATAGGGCATATATGGCAAACATATATGACCCATACATAAATTTTTATTAAGGATATGTCATGTATATGTCAACATATATATATGTCAACATATACGTGACATATCCCAGGTAAAACTTTATATAAATTAAGAAAAAACATGTCCATACATGACTTTTCTATTTTCTTATAAGAAATTGTTTAAAACATATGTGAACCATACATGGACCATTCATATATGGGCTACCCTTTCCACTGAAAATTCCAATACGGAAAATTAAGTCATTTTATCGTTCTCAACGAACTATTCATTGAAATTTGATGGAAAAAGAGAGTAGATTTTTAAGTTTTTTTTTTCTACAGTGTATAACACCCATATCAGGGAAATTCGAATGACATTTTATTGGAATGACGTAACAATAGTGACACGAGGTTAGCACTTGAATTGGAACGATTAAAGCAACGCTTTATCATTGATCTTCCCGTTTAATGAATTGTTTTTCCCCCCTTTTTTTTTCATCCGTAAAACAGGTTTCGCCGGGAAAGACACGCGGCCGACGTCGAGAAGGGGGACAATAAAGATAGCAAAGACGGGGAAAGTTCGCAAGTTCGCAAAGTTTCAACGACCACCGACGAGAACGTGGCGAGGCCGAGAGCGAGCAAATGGGGCCGCCTTTTAGGTAAAACTTGCGCAGTATTCTTATTTCATATTGTATAATTAAACTACTTGTCCAACACTAATCCGTGGATGAAAAAAAAAAAAAAAAAAAAGAGGAAGTGTTCAAGGGGTATACGGCCTTTAAGTACCCGCAGACGTTAACCGGCTTAATGAATTGATGCGTTTATCAAATAAGAAAATCCCGGACTTGACAAACTTTCATCCTCGCCGTGGCGAACTTTCTTCTCCGCCTACATTTTTAATTAAATACTGTCGCGCTTTAATTGAGCATTAAATTCAATTAAAGTGCGATTAAGCGTATCCTGCGTTTTGTTCCATTTTAGCTTGGACAAAAGGGTTGGCATATGAAAAATATTACGTTACAATTTCTTTGAAATATTCGGTAATATTCAAGATAGTATATTCTATATGAATTATAATCCAGTTGGGATGTTATAATTCCTGTCAAAGTCATAAAAATAAAGAATTGAAGAATTAGTTAGATGTAAGTTGAATATTGAAGATTAGTTAGATGAGGAGAGACCAATATCCCGTTGCAAAAATTAAGGATACATTTGAAAAGTAAAGATTTTTACTATAAAAGTTTGCTATAAAAATATATTACACGCAGAAAAATAAAAAAGTTAATATTCCTATAAAAAATTGGATTCCAACCCCAGAAGACAATTTATGAACATTCTTATAATAAATTATGAAAGAAATACTACAATAAAGCATTCATTCCAATAAATCTGTAAAAATTCCAATAAATTTACAGGAAAGAACTTTATCTTATCATTTATTTCATATTTTACCACAAGTATGTTCATATATTATCTTCTGGGGTTGAAATCCAATTTAATATGACAAAATTAACTCTTTATTTTCTGCATATAAAGTTCCTAAACCATCAGTTAACATTGCTGACCATTCTGTTCAAATCAACCGAAATTGTAGGCAAAAAGAAATAACCGAAAATTTCCTCTGTCCATACAAAATCACAATGTAAAGCGTTCGACTGATTTTACAGGCAGTTCGAGTTTGGATTCCGGGAGTGAAGTGGGTTCTGGCACGGACACCTTCAAGCGTTCGTTGAGCGCGCGCGATTCTCGTCCCAGTTCCAGTGCCGGTACGAATAAAGTCTTCCCAAAACTAGGTAAACTCGGAGGGACGATCGAAGAGGCCGTCGATCCTGACGCAATGAAGGACACCAGCAGCCAGCAGGGCCAGTCGTTGGTCATCGAGTCGAAGCAGCTCCAATTGCGCAAATTGGAGAGCTACGACGGCGGCCTGATATCGCAGCCGAGCCACGACCGGGAGATATTGGCCGCCGTGTTGGAGGTCAAGGTCGACCTCAAGCTCGAGGTCCAGAGGGTGAACCAGAGACTCGCCAAGATCGAGGACATGTTGCAGACGCTGATGACGCGACTACCGCCACCTATCGCCAGTCCGCCGAGTGGAAACCCATCCCAGAGGATGGACAGGGCATCAGTCAGTACGCCTACCAGTGCCGCCACGCATCAAGGATTGACATCCTCGCAAGTGCCTCCCCTTCCAAGCAGCTGTAGCACTCAAAGTTCTGCTAGTGGCGCCGTTGAGCAGAAATCAATGACGACATCGCCAATTATCGTCAGAGACGAGTTAGTATCACCCAGCCACTTCAACATATCCCTTCGACTTAAGGTCAAATATCACTTGTTGGCCTACTCGGAGTCAACGTAACCACCTTAACAATACATATCTTCCTGTAGGCAGCTTTCCCAGAAAGCTATCTCTTGGAAATAGATTTCAACCTAATATCTAAATAGTTAATGAAGCTATTTCCAAGAGATAACATTCTGAGAAGAGTTGCTATACGTAAAAGCTAATTTAAACCATTCCAAACTTGTTTAACTCTTGACACGTACTTGGGGTTCCTCTTAAATTAATTTTTAGTTGAGACTATATTTAAAGATATGTATTGTTAGGGAAGCTAGGTTCATTCTGAATTGGCCAACTAGTGACATTTCACCTTAACCAGATGAATATATCTTTAATTTGATTCATCTCTATTACACGAAGAAAATCAACCATATTCCTAATTAGAAAGCTAGGTAGCATCCTTAAACTACCCAGTAGGAAATGTTCTAAAGGCCCAGTACTGGTACAGTGCTGTTACCAGAGTTACCAATTGTGCCAGTAATGGAGTGATAACACTGGACCCAGCACCTGATAACTAAACGTACCAGTTGTATAGCTATACCCTACCAGTAATCATCCAACGTTGCTCTTGCATTGAACAATTTTTTTAAATCACCAGTACTGCTTCAAGTCTGGATCAACTATGGCGTTGATATTCTGCCTTCTACTCTGGCAATTTCCCATAGGGTACCTAAGAACCTATCAAGGAAACCAGCTGGTTTCCGATACCAAATGCCTACTTAGATTCCTACCTAGATTTCTATTTTAACAAAGGACCTTATCTTATTTCCCAATGAACCATACCAAACTGCAACTCTCCCAGTAAAACTTGAACTCCAAACTAACTAAATCGAAACAATTTGGACCTTTCGTACGTTTTAACGGCTTTATCTTATGTTTTACAGTGAGCAATTTGAACGCTTATCGCCGAAATCCCACGAACAGCAACAAGAGCCACAGCAAGCAACGCATCATCACCATTATCATCAAGCGCAAACCAGCGATAGGCAGAAGGATTCGAGTTGCGAACGACTGACCGGCGGCGCGTCGGAATTCAAAAGCTCAACGAGGGAGATTAACAAAGAGTTACTAGATAGATTGGCGCAAAGTTCGACGGGGCGCGATGACACGAGTGCCTTGGGTCCGCTGCTGTTGCGGAAGCGAAGGAGTAAATCGAGGAACAAGGGCGCGGCGCCGCTGGCGCCATTGGCCGCGCAACCGGTCAGTCCGACGGAGCCGACGGAGGCGACGCAGATGTTGGAGCCCGGCGACGAGGCCGGCGACCGGGCCGACCGGCCCGAACGACCGGAACGACCGGACCGGGACCGCGCCGAACGAAAGAGGCCTCCGCCGCGACCTAGGGAATATTTGTGAAACTTTTCGTCGTTGCGAAAGCAATTTGTAAGGCTAGTGGTAAGATGGATTTTAATGCAGCAATACCGATTGAGTGTATCGAGCGGTCATTTCAAGGAACCGGAACAAAGTGACAAGACCAATTATAATGTTAACTCTTTCGGTCACTTCACGAGCAAACATGATACGTATATGGTATATATATGTTTCGAGAATTTCGTGGGAAGGAAGTAAAAGATTCATGGAGAACATTTAAGTTTTGGCTTTATTTATATATGGTCAGGATATTATATCAATTGTTACCATATATCGACTATGTACATCCATATATGGACTATATGTATTTCATTTTTACTAGAGATGTTAACATTTTCATATAAGAAAAAAAATTCATATATGGACATATTTTTTCTTAATCTATATATGAACATATATGGAAATACATGGTTGATCTGTGGCAATAACTGGTATAATACTCTAACCATATATGGACTCCAATAATTTCCTTATATTGAAGTTAATTATTCTGTTATAACAACCATACATGGCTGTATATGGCCATATATGAATTTAAAAAGAAACATGTCCATACATGAATTTTGTATTTTTTTGTATGAAATTGTTAAAACATATATGGACCATATATGTTTCATTTTTACTATGGTTATTTCGATGAAATTGTTCGATTCTTCCTTCTTTGTGTTCAATTAACTATTCCTCCAAGTTGTCGATTATTCTTTTATTTCCATTATTTTATCGAACGAATGGACAAATTTGTTGGCGTGCGATGAGATATTGTTGACGGTGACTGAGAGGGTTAAACTTGCGATACAGTTTTGTGTCATTTGCGAACAAATGTTAATCAGTTTTGGCTCACCGGTATACGGAATTCGATAAAATCCAAGAAAATCCAGCAAAACTCAACCCAATTACAAAATTATATATACAACATATATGTCGCATATATAAATTGTTATCTAGAATCACTTTTGTAAATTAATTTATTTAAAAGTGAAAATTATCCGCATAAAACTTTCCACACTAATCCAATATTACCATTAATTTCTTGTTTGGATAATTCCAGTATAAAAAATATCCCCTCCATATATATACACATTCCTCCATATTGGATTTTATATAATCTCGTATATCGGGCCCCTTTTGTGTACATAAAATTAACATTTACTTTCGCAATGATTACCAACACCTGGACCATTTGTATTGCGATGACAATTTTTATTTTTTAACCCCCTTTTGTTTTTTATTTAATTTTTTTCATATATAAAATGCCGCTTGCCGTGTCTAATGTACCGTCTAATACATTGAATCAGTATTTATACTCCGAATCCGAATTTTGCGGACGTTTTGTCTTCGGTATCGACGAGTCGTACTATTTTTTATCAACGAACACTTGTAAATATGTTTCATCCTCATCTTGGAGTTCGTATAAATTCTATTTTTTCTCTATCAACGGAAACGCTTATTGGACGAAAAAAAAAAACCCTTTGGCCCGATGTCTCTCCGTCAGCGGAGGCAACGAACGTGCCGGTAAATCAAGCTGATTTCTTATACAGAAGTCGAACATTTTTTCAAATAATCTATTTTGTGCGACTGTATAAAGTAAGCAACAGGAAACAAGAAGAAGAAGAAGAAACAAAGAAGAAGAAGAATAAGAAGATAAAAGAAAATGAACAGATATTAGAGAAATAGAGAATTTCAAAGAACGTTTATAATTATTAATAAAGGATGTTCGCGTTGCATTTTTCGCTACTGCTTCGCAACCCAGTGTGCGTCGTTTTCATGAATCAAACCAAAATGAAAGAAATTGCGCATCCATTTGTTGCTATAATTCCGATAACGAAAAAAAAAAATAAGAAAAAAAACGAAATTGTATAGGATGGCTTTTTTTCGAGACATCGAATTAAAAAAAAAACTCGACAGTTATAGAATTGTATTACGAACTTGTACATACGTTTTAGGTATTCGATTGAATAGAGTTTTTAATAAACACGGTATATACTTTTTTATTTCAATCCTTTCTCAGCGTTACCTTTTTAAGTAACTTTCCTTTACGTGGCCAACCGATCGCTTTTGTTTATCGACAAAGTTAATTGATAAACTTATTGTAAGCAAGAAAAAACGTACCCAGGTATAAATATATATATGGAACGTATATCTTTGCCATATATGTCGCACATATGCTGCATGTATGCCCCATATACGCGACATATATGTTGCCATGTCTGTAACATATGTGCGACGTATATGATTTGCACCGAACAAGTGTCCCATATATATATTAACATATATGTCCCATATATGTTGATTTTTACATGGTATAACATGCATACCCCACATATTCGACACATATGATACCATATATACGACATATATGTCACATATACGATTTGCACCACATAAATGTCCCATATATGTTAACATATATGCTCCATATATGTTAATTTTTACATGGCAACACGTATATAACATATATATTGACATATTGGAACATTTATACAGGGAAAATCATATCTGGCAACATATATGTTTATTTTTACATGGGTACATATATATTCTTTACAAATTTTGCTTCTTTCAACTTTTCTAACGATCACTTTTAATGAATATAAATCCATGGACATGCATTCAACAATATTACTGCTTTTTGTTAGAGTTTTTATAATTATTTCACACGAGTTGGGAGTGGACGTGCGCCAGTAATTGGCGTTATTAGATTAAGATTGTACCAAAAAGCATTTTCGTTTTCATCGACTTTTAATTTAAGTGCGTTCAAATTTAAATATGTGTACAAACGAAAGGAATTTAAATTGTAAAAGCACAACGAGTTTTCCAGTTTTTACAGTTCCACTCCAGAGATAAATTTAATGCGAATCAAAAGTTTGATATTTAATTTTATGGCAATTATAATTCGGTTAATCGTGGTACAACAATTGAAGAAAAATCAGATCAGACAAAGTCAATTTGATGAAGAAAAAAAGGAATAAAAAGAAATGGTGATCACTGAAATTATAAAATATATTAATGATCGTAGAATAATCAAAGGACTTTTGAATCCTAAATATCAATTGTCAACACACACTTTTGATTCAATTACGTATAATAATTTCATTTCAATTATTCATCTAAATCAAATTTGTTTAATAAATTTCAATAACAAAAATGAAAATCATAGTTGCAGCAATTAATAATTTTCTAATTTATACAAGTTGGATGTCTAAAATCACATACCAAAATAAACTTTGATATTTCAAATGATTACAGGAAAGTTGTCATTTTAATAAAAAAAAAGTTTTGTTTTTGATGAAAATTATTATTGTTACTCTAGTAAAAATGTAACATATATGGTTCATATATATTTTAATGTATCATATATGGCAAAGTTGATATAATATATCAGCCATATATGGTTTCAATCATTTCCTTATATTGAAATCAATTGTTACTATATATCAATCATATATGTCCATATATGGTCATGCATGAATTAACAAACAGCATATATCCATATATGAATTTCATACACTGAACACTTTATTTTCTTTAACATTTGTTTTTCACTTTTGTAAAAATTAAAAAAATTCCACGAATTTTATTGTCATATAATTATTAATTGCTGCACACACATCTGTTTTCTATAAGACATGTCCAAATCTAAACATTATCACGCTTTTATAATTAAATTAAGGTATTCATTTTAAGTGAACGACGACTCAAATGCGAATTTAAAATTTAGCGGATAAATTATAAAGTCTAACAAAGAGCACTTTGTGGATGGTGACTTAATTAGGAAAGGTGAAATTATGTGGCACAAGTCTGAGGTGCCAAACAGCAATATTAGATGTACATATGCGAGATATGTAATTAAAATTGTATATATTGTATGCAAATGCTGTATTTGTGTGTGCAACTGTGTGCGTGCTCAAGTGTCAACATCATAAAGTAATTGTTATCATTACTTTTTCCTTCACTTTTCTTATTCTTCTTTTATATATAACAATCTTTAGAAATTAATTTTTTAATGCGCAATATTCTTGGGGTTTAATAACAATGGGCCAAGCGAATGAAAATTGTTAAATTATTGTTTCCAATATAATTCGTTTGAATAACAGACAGTAATTAATCGTTGACACACGCTTGCACACATAAAAATCAAATAACTACCGAATGGAAGGTGTATGTAATCTATTCAACATCATTGACAAATCTATTATTTCACATTAAATGAACAAAATTTGTTAATTAGTATATAGTTGCAAAGGGAAACGATAAAGCTGGCTCTATCGTAGTTTATATACACAAATATGAAAGTTATCCATCAGTTAAAATGCAGCAGAAACGGCATAGATCATTATTATATTTTGTTTAACAATTGAAGGTCGATGCTTAAAAAAAATTCAAATAATTTCTCAACGTATAAAGAAATATTTAATTTAACGTTACAAATATGTTACATAAATGTTAAACCATGTAAAAATCAACAATTAAAAGAAAAGGTCATTTTGCATCGGACAGTGCCTGTTTACTGCGTATACCACCAGTGGCGACATCTGCCTTGCACTAGACGAGTAAGATGATAAAATGTAAAAGAAGTGCTGCCACTGACGGCATACGCCGTAAACAGGCATTGCCCGATACCATAAGAGCCATAAGATACCGAAATTCCTCTATATCGCATATATGGAACATATATGGGGCATACACGCGACAAATGTAGCAAACATATATGATTTGCACCGTATGAATGTTCCATACGTGTTAACATAAATGTTAAACCATATAAAAATCATCAAAACATTTATGGAGCATGTATGAGACACATATATGTAACATATATGGGGCACATATGCAACATATATAGCAAATATATGCGTCGCATATATAAATTTTTACATAGATATATATTTTTCGGTTAAAACAAGTTAATTTATAAATTGTTTTAACCGAATTATAATACATCTCAGCAATCAAATAAATTAATTTCATTACAATTTTTTTATAATTTCATCAGGTTATTTTAATTAAGTTGTTCAACAACTACAATGTTCAGTAATTGAAAGTGAAAAAGACAATGTTCTTTAAAATAGAAAACGCAAAATAAACATTGCTTTGTTTTGTTTTTAATACCAATTTCGTAAATACTTTTAACGGTCAACAAACGTTGTTGATGTTTTCATGTTATGAATTTACCTCTTTACGTGTTAAAAACATCTTGTCCTTGAGTTCCGTAAATAGTAGTTAAAAACAAGGAATTATTTTTATTACGATACGTTCCCTATTAAAAATGACATATAATACATATTAAAACATCCAAATGCGGAGACAATAACCGCCCAAAAACATATCCCCAAATACGTTTTTGGACGGTAATTGTCTCCGAAATTTGATGTTTTAATATGTATTAATATGTCATTTTTAATAGGGTTATAACTACTAATAAAAATATATAAAATGATTGAATTAATTAACTTTAATTCCTATAAACGGTGACATTTCTGCTGAATTTTATCAGATGAACTAAAATTTATATAATTGTTGTACATATATACATATATAAATAAATATATATGTATATATGTATGCGTAAGGAGCAAAATACATACCTCTCTCGATACATATACCGAAAGAAAAATGATATAAAAATTAAAAATAATTATTGAGAAATTGGAATCATAACGAATTCGAAGCAAAAAATTACGAAAAACTAAATAAAATGCCATGAAATACTTAAATTACTGGAACTACACATTTAAAATATTATAAAATTATTAAAACATTGTTCAAAGATTTTTAAAATGAAAATACTTATTGAATATTATTTATGCAAGGAAAGTATTATTTGCTTCATCATATTAAATAATAAATATTTATTTAACATAATACAGTAATTGAATAAAATTCTTTTAATAATTTTAACATTTAAAAGTACTTTTTAATGTAAAAAATTTCATATTAAATACCCAAGTTCTAACAGAAAAACATTAACTTGGTAATATTTTGCTGAATTGTTTTCACCCAATTGTAAACACACAGTGTGGGTATTATTTAAAAAAGTCGACGTTCTAAGAAACGAACTCCCTAGAATTGAATGTATAGCTACACAATCTCGCGCGGCGATTGCTAGTTTAAATTTTTTAAACGAGTGGGAGTTGTAAGCTTTGGATCGACTTGTTTGTTACAGAAATTCGTAATAAAAATGTACAATAACAAAGAAATAAAGGGCAGAAATATATAATATAAAACAACACAGTAACAATGAAGCAAAATACAAAACAAACTTACCAGTACGTTGGATCGAAACAGGTGTGGATTGCGAAAACCATGTATTCCTGCGCTGTTTAACAAAAAATGTCTCGTACCGACGGATGTTTTCTCGCATATTTTCACAGAAAAATCCGTTGATTTCATTTGCATTTCACTACACTTATTTTCGCACGTAATAAACTACAAAACGAACGCGAATTAAATAACGAACTATTTTCGCACGTAACGATTTTTCGCGTATCGAGGATCGAAGTATATCGCGTCGCGCGCGTCGAAGAACTGACTTTTCGCGGTGGCGTTTGATTTTTCGACAACAGTTGGCGCTGTAGGTACATTATCGCGTTTTAGACTCTATTGTTTTTGCGAAACATAGGAAAATGAATACAATGTTTTTGAAATGTGTTATATACAATTTGATTATTTACATTAGTTAATAAATTAATGATTTAATTATAACTTAGTTTAAAAGAAATTTATATGGACCATATATGGGCCGTATATGAATTTCGTAATTGCTTACATCAAATTGTTAGAACATATATGTTTCATTTTTACTAGAGGTAATATTATCCATAATTTTTATAAATTATTAACAATGTTTTATATTTTAATACATGCTTCTCAAATATTGTGTACTGATTCATTAATCTATATATTTTGTATTTATTTTCTAGTGGATACATTGCTAGTCAATTTAAAGTAATAAATTGAAACTCTTTGCCTCCTTTTATGCTTCCAATTTCTTCATAAAAGTTATTAATTTTAATATCCGTTCCTCTCGGTATACTATGTATTCTGTACCTACATTAATGAATGCAGAACGGTGAATATATATTTTCAAAAAATATGTATTTTGTTCTTACTCATATGTATAAATGTAATTTCATAAAAGTAAATAAATAATATTGAAAGTGTACATAATAATTTAAAATCAGTTACAAATGAAATACTTGACATATTTATAAAACAGGCATCCTATTATGCGACGAATTTACTGATTAAAAAAAAACTCTATATTCATATTTGTGTCTTAATCAAACTCGTTTTCGCGCAGAATAGGACGAAAATTAAGTACAGATTGTAGTTACTCTTATCGAATAGAACAATGTGATAACATTTTTATATGTAACAAATTGCAATAAAGAACTGATATCGCTGTGCTAAATTTATGAGGGTCAACGTTGCAAAAGTACTGTATAATTCAGTTATATATATGAAACAGTTATTGTAAAATTCATTGCAACAAATTGTGGGAATATCAACCTGCAGATTTAATTATACATATATGTTTCTTTCTTAATTCATATATGGCCATATATAGACTACATATGTTTGATTTTAACTTGGATTATATTATACAAAATATTATAGATGCGATAAAAACTTTTGGCTTCTGTTGCTTTTTTCTGAAATTAAATTTTATTTTATAATATATTTACAGATTCCTTCTTTGTTCTTTTTTTGTTTTTTTTTTTTCAAAATTAAAATTCAAATAGAATCTAAAAAAGTATACACGACGTTGACATACTCATACATTAGCACAGTATCAAGAAATCTAATTCAATTAATAAGAGAAAGGAATTATACATTTGTGTTAAAAATGCAATACTGATGTTACATTTTCAACGACGAATTGATTGATTACTACAACCGCTCTATTCTTGTTATTACATTAAAATTACAGAGAAAAGCGCGCAAAACTATGGAAAAATCGACAAAAGTAGAAGATAATCACACGGAAAGAAATAAATCACTGGGATGACAAAATTAAATGCGCAGCCCGTCTGCGCAACATTGTGCGCATGATTGTCGTCAAAACGGACCAATGGAGGCTCGTGATATCGCTAGCAATGCACGTTTTGCTGTTGTAATACAGTTCCGTGCTGCCTTGGCATGCAACCGTGTTGTTTATCTTGTTCCGGGCAAAGAAAAAGGCATTATTGAATCGTTAACAAAATATTGCATGTTTAAAGAGTGCGGTTAGATTTTCTTCATTATTTAATAAATTTTAGTATTTTTTTATTTCTACACTGAGAACAATTTATTAGTAGTTGCTACTATATGTTCAAGTTATATCTTGGATATATGTCTGCATTTGTTGTATTTCTCATAATATGAGATAATATTAACAAAAAATATATATAGGGTGCATTATATTGTAAGGAATATTATAAATACACATATATCTCTGAAATACAGTAACAACTGCTAATGAATTTCTCTCAGTGTATGTAAACTTTCTTTAAACATTTTTTGTAACAATTTACTTTTAAGCAGCAAAAAATTGCTGGCATTGATATAAATAATTCGTCATTTCTGATATCTGGCACTACTGCTTTCGACATGAATTGATCTTGTACAAATGTAAATTAAATATACTGCATATATAGATAAGTAATTAGGATAGCGATGAATCAAATAAAATTTTAAATACAACTGTTGAAGGAACTCTCACCCATTGTATATCATTTGAATTGTAATTTTTTATTTTTCAACTTTTTATTATAAGTTATTTATGAAATAAAAAAGTATAACATTAAAACTGGCATAATTATTACCTTCCCTGTGCTTTCAAATATAAACAAAATTGTTTTAGCTGTAATTACACTTGAATTGAGAAAAATATTTATAATGGTTTCAATGTAAAAAAAGTATCGTTACATCTGTAGCAAACATGAAACATATATGGTTCATACATGTTTTAACAGTTTCATATATGTACATATATGTTTTTTCTCAATTCATATATGGCCCTATATGGGCATCATGGTCGATTAAATCAGTTTAGTGGGTGTTTTTCCAATGGAACACGTTGTACTTTTAATTGAATGAAATTTTAATTTTATCTGTTACTACACAGAGCAAATATTTAACAATTTAATAGTTTTATTAACATATCGACAGGTATTCGTTATATACAAAAGCAATGAGTTTTTAAGTTATACTCTTTTTACAAATACTAAACCAAGAATTCAAGACCTAGTAAAACAAATTGATTTCAGATTGTTCTGAATAATTTTTTCTTTGTTTCTTTCTCAATATTTATATCAATATATTACAAAGTATCTTAAGTCATTCTCCACACATACACACACGCATATTATCTTTAAAACTGAATCAGGGATTCAAAGCAAAACAAATGAAATTGTATCATTTTGTTTCCAATCACCTTAAAATTAAACGAAATTAAAGTGATTTAAACAAAGACAAAACATAATCCCCTAGTAAAAATGAAACATATACATATATATATATATATATGTTTCATTATTACTAGGGTTGCATTTAAAAAAATATTTGAAAGATGTCTAACTTATACAAATTATCACATATCGAATAATAAATTATTTTTTAAATAATAAAGAAGGGTACATTTAGAATATATTGAAAATATTTTCGGAATTTAAGGAATTGTTCTTTTTTACATTTACTTATTCAGTCCGCTCACGTATGCGCAAGCGCAATCGCACATACACTAACAACGTGTGCTTTTTCAATTGTTGTCTAAAGTGTCACAAAATTAATCTCTTTTGATACATATCACATTCGACAATCAACGCAATTTAACGTTCATGTTTAATAACGTTGACCACTTTTGTTCTTTCTTTCTTTATCAAAAACATATAATAATGGATAAGAATATATTTTCTTTTTGCCATTTATATTACTAGGAAATAATCCTTAGTAAATATGAAACATATATGACATATATGTTTATATCAATTATTGACATATATCGACCTTTCATATAGGGTCATTTATGGATTCAGAAAAAACATATATCCATATATGAATTTTGTATTTTCTTATATTAACATATAAGGACCATATATGTTTCATTTTTACTAAGGATTCAATTTCATAAAAGTTTGTTCATTTATTATGTACTGACAAATAAATGGGCGTATTGGTTTCAACTATAGTGCTAGTACAATGTTGCAATTGGTCTAAAAAAAACTTATTATTTAGGCAGTATTAAAAGGCTAATGATGTATCTTAACTATAAAAGCACAAGAATAATGTTGCCCTAGCGAAAAAACCACCCTTAAAGAATAATACATTAAGAAATTACAAATTTTATGACTTTTTATAAACTATTAATTAAAGTAAGATCAAATCTAAAAAAATTTGAGGACAAGAACGGTTCTTATGAAAAACATACAAATCAATAAGTAAAAAAATGATTCTTCCTAAATATTATTGTAAATATTATTCCATTTATAAAAATTCTCAAATGATTTGTACATATTTTTTACACAGCTTATGTTAGAAAAAAGAAGTATTACAGGAAATTTAGAATATAAGAAACATGAAGTGCCATGTGCATGCCGACCAATAACATGCAGTTATAAATCCACAAACATTACAATAATTTTCAATCTGGATGAATAAATCATTACATTCTTCAATAACAAGTCAGTATATTTTTACATGGAGAATAATTATGTTAAATTAATAAATATTACATTAAAATGAAATTAAATAAATAAAAAATTGCTATGATAATTTATCCACATCACTAAAAATATTTATAAAATATGATTTAAATTCGACATTTAACTGGGATTCTGAAATGCAGGTGTGTCCAAAAGAAATGGTCGCCAAAGTGTCGTTAATATTTTTTACATATTTTATCAATATTTGATCTACTGGGTAATAATGATAAGAATAATTTGATAAAAATATAATACAGGTTTACTTATAATCTATATGTATATTACAATTCGTTTTATTGTTTATAATATTCAATAATTTAAAATAATGATTCGTACAGAAAGTAAGGGGTGTAAGAAATGTGTGCAAAGAATGAATTGTGCCATACAGTATGGTACGTGTAAATGGAATTCGTGTCAATTTTGTTCGTCTAAAGAGCTATTATCACATCTCAGCTTTGTCTCAAAGAAGCAGATTTGATGTAAAAATAAGTAAATATTGGGAGTACAAATTAGTTCAGTCCATTTTTTACGTTCAAAAGTGCATTTATTTCAAAACAAAATAAATAAAAATATCAATCAAGGTATTGTCCATCACTGGCTACTACTTTTCCCAGGCAATTGTCTAATTAATAATCGAAAAAATGTCTCATCCATTCTATACAAGATTTATCAGTTGGAGCATTGTCACAATAAACTTACTCGTGCATTCAATGTGCATCAGCTGCACTTTTCTTCTAATTAAAAGTCATCTCTTAAAAATGGACCGAACTAAATTGTAATGTTGAAAGATAAAAGAAGAAAATAAACGGAACGATAATTATATTAAGTGTGAGTAGAAAAAACTTTTAGACATTACAAAGTGGTGATCGCATTTTCGGCAGACAAAATTCTTGCATTCAACCCCAGGAACACAAACGGCTGTGAACGACTATGACTTTATACCCAGCAATTTTTTTTTTAATACATTGATTAAATCGACAATTCGACGAAACGAAACTCGAAACTCTATTAGAGTTAATATTTTACATTTCACTTTCTTACAGTTACGAATGCTTCGGTTATCGACATTGCATTTAGTTACTCACTAATAAATTTTTGTCGTTTCTGTTTTTAATCAGACTTCATTTGTTCCGCAAATAACAACTATGTTATTTCGCATGTTCTTTACGACAAATGTTTTTGTTACTTTTATCCTTTACTGTTATTAAAGTTTCAATTATTGTTAATAAGTAAATGTAAAATAATATACGAAAGTATTGGCTCAATTCCTACCACAAGTTAATCCTGAAATGGAATCATTTTAAAATATGTATTTTACAATCTGAATATGTATATATATATATGTATATAGTGCTGAATTTTCACATAAATGCATATTTCTTGTTTAAATAATAAAACAATATTTAACCCTTTAACATTAAACACAAATTTACAAATTACGGCTCTTACAAATTTATTAAATTATTAAGGAAACAAAGAAAATACAATTTGATGTTTTATTAGTGCTTCTCACCTATTAAATTCAAATGTCTTATTCAGCTGATAAAAATACGTTTGTTAAATGTTTGTTCTGCTTTGACAAAACAAACGTTCTGCAAATGTGCACTATTGTAATATTAAAAATAAAAGCTGGGCATTGATGTTAAAGAGTTAAACGAAATTGTTAATAAATACGAATAAAAGCTAATAGTATTATACAAATAAAAAAATTATATTATTCTATCGTATTTAATTATAGTTTGCCTGAATTCGATAAAGTATCCTTTTTCAGACTGTGTGACATTAATGTACAAATAAAACTTTATTTGGTATTTTGTATCATCATTAAAATCTAAATGCATAATTATTAAATTTCATTTTCGTTAAGTTGAAATAGTGACTAGATAAAGAAATGTACTTTATATAATTGAACTGGTTTATTACCGCAATTAACTTTGTTGCATAAACTTAAATACCACAGACATTAAATGTTAATCAAATGTTCCACAATTTCCAAACATTTCAGAAATAATGTTAAAATTATGTTTTACACAAAAAAAAATTATCTGTTCTAAATAATATTTAACGCAAGAGAAGTCAAAGATGTCTCATCCTATAAAAATAAATAAATAAATAAATAAATAAATAAATATACATTTATTTTTACTCATTTTTTATTTTAAATAGTCTTTCATTAATTTACACATATGAATTAATGCTTTTTTATAATGATATATTACCATGTAACTTTTCTTTAAAGTTTTAATTAGTAATTCGTTTAAACAAGCTGCATGCGTAGAATCTCAAAGGAGGAGACATCTGAGTACTATATTTTATTAAAAAGTGTTAATAAATTATTTAATATGTTTTGAATTATTGGGTAAAACAATCAGAAAAATATTTATATCTTATAATCATGGTACTGAAAAATGAAACGTTTTCAAAGTACAAAGTGTAAGTAAATTTATATAGATAATATAACGCTTTAATTCAATTATTCAGTTACCCCAAACAGTGATAGATTTCAAACGATATCTATCAATGGCTATCATGAAATGTTAAATTTACACGTAAAAGATAACAATATGTATTGATTACATATTAATTTTAAAACAAATTGAATATTGCAACTTTTTGTTAAAATTTTCTTTATAAAAAGGTTTCATTTTATAGATTATATTGTACGTCACACAGCCATTAATAATATAGTTAAATAATGCTCATAGAACGACGATACCGTTTTCTTGTGGAAATAATTGGTACCGACACTGGAGTCGGTGGCGTAACAGGAGTTAGGGGAGGTATAGGTGTAACTGGAGATTCAGCCGATAAAGCTGAAGAGGGGGGCCTGAGCTACCAAATGCAATTTTCAGTCTGCGGTGCTCGCATCACTCCCACTCCGCCACCCAAACGTCGGTAATTCATGCATCCGCACAATCGCCATTGATTCTGCTCTGTATCGTAGACTTCAATTGTTTTTAAATAAGCTGTCCCATCGAAACCACCAACTGCATACAATTGTCCATTTACGACAGCCAAACCGACCTGTAAACATTTCAATTAGATATTATACAGTTGAATTAGATAAGATACAGTAATATAATACAAGAATAGCGGTATTAACAAAATATTAAAGAAATGTTGAAAATGACACAAATTGCGTTCATATACTTTTGTATATAAATAATATTAAAAACGTTTCATTGATCAGTTCCATCAATATTTATTATTGAATTTTTATATTTAAATTCTTTAGCGCACACTTACACCACTTCTTCTAGACGTCATTGCAACGATCGGACTCCAAGTATTAGTATGTGGATTATATCGTTCAGCACTAGATAATTCCATACAATCGTCTCTACCTCCAACTGCATATATTAAATTATTGAACACTGCGCAACCTAAATGCTTGCGCCTGGTGGACATTGGTGACACCTGAGACCATTTGTTCTGTCGCGGGTCATATCTCTCAACCGTAGTCAATGGTGATTGACCGTCCGAACCACCAATCGCATAAAGATAACCACCTAAAACTGCGACAGCAACACCTAAACGCCTGGTTGTCATTGGAGACACTTTGGACCATTTGTTTTCCTTCGGATCATACCTGCGAAAGTATATAAAAATGATTATAATGAATTAATAATATATTGTAATCATATATTAAATTATATTTATAATTAGTAAAAAAAAAGGTAAATTATTAAACATTGAAAGTAAAGTATCAAATCTATAGTATATAAACTAACAGTTTTTATAATAAAATTGGTAATTATTAGATAAAGCACACCCCCATAGAAAAAACGTCGTATACCATAAAAATCAAGATACATATATTTGCTGACCTTTCAACATGATTAAGACACTGCACACCATCCTGACCACCAACTGCGTACAGAAATCCATCGAGGACAGCAACGCCCACACTGGTACGACAGGAAGTCGTAGGTGCAACATCACAGGACCACTGATTGGTTTGAGGATCATAACGTTCTATGCTATTCAAATAGCTTTGACCATCGTGACCACCAACGGCATAAAGTAAATCGTTAAGAACAGCAACGCCAACGCCACACCTGCGTTTACTCATCGGCGCTACCATTTTCCAATCAGTGGTGTTGGGATCGAATCGTTCAACGCTAGCAATTGCATCGCCTGAACACCAACCACCTACCGCAAACAAGACCTCCCCACGACGCGTAGGTTTGCGAGGCCTTGTACGCGGGCCTTGCATCAATGGCCGTTCCTGCGGCAGTAAAAGGTAGTTCTTAGCTTCATCCACAAGATCCCGACAAGCATCGTCCGAACGAATCAGCAAATCCGAGCCGACTGTACCCACTAGGAATTTAGGACTCAACAATGGTAAACGTACGTGCTGCAGCACTTGCGACAACTGCTGTCGCCGTTCCGTCATACTATATTTCACCCAATTCATAACAGCGCTAAATACTTGTTCTTCGGTTCGCACATTAAGTTCATCCGATGATATAATGTCTACTAATTGAGTTACTGGCAGTAATAGAAACTCTTCACTCTCCATAACCTGCGAAGTTCAATGTATCTTAGTGAACTGCTAAATGTTTAAAATATATAATACTAGAATAAATGTTGCGTACTGTACAGGCATGTAATACGTCTTTTCAAATTATTACCTCTTGAAAATTGTGCTGAGTAAATTTGTCCGCGATACGCAATAGTTCGCGACACGAATGAGTATCGGCAAATGCTCTGATGCCTAAACAATTGGATGGATCCAACTGTCGTTTTAAAAATTCACAGCAAATATCTTGTATTTCAGCTAGTTGCAGCAGGCAAGCTGCTGGCAGTAATGTCTGTACATTGGCTTCTTCAATAATAATGTGAGAAGTGTAACAAAAATCTATGAGAAGCTCCATGGCTACTTCATCTATATCTCTAATAGTTACTTCCGTCTGCCGGGATTCTGCCAATTCGCCAGTGAACATCGCCCTGTATAACATTTTTTCATTCTCATTTATATTAACAGTTCAATATAAATGTTTAAAATTTTACTTAAAAATACTGTTTGTAAAATCAATTTACCTAAAGTACGGACTACAAGCGGACAATATGACCCGATGGGCAAAAATTTTCCTAGAGCCAACATTGAGGACGACATCGCAGAGTTCACGGTGTCTTCTCAGAACGTTCAACTCGGTGAGTGTTGTGCGTGGATGCTTTTCGGAGGTATGACTGAGGCGAGCCGGGGAGGGAGCACGATCAACGACCATTTCGCCCATCCTCTGCGAAGATGATGGACAGATACCGACACCCCCCGAGGCACCTCGAGTCCCCCCTGTTAACTGAAGGCGCAGTGGGGGTGACGCCCAACCCCACGAGTCTATCTGCAACACCATTCACTGGTCAACCTTGCTTTCTGTATCTTCTTAGTCGAATTTCTCCTGGATTAATAGGTCCTTATTGATTCTGTGCACATAAATAATCAACATTGTATTTATTATCTTTATAGTTTATGTTGATTGTTATCATTTATATATTTACAAACAGGTAATCATCCAACAAATATTTGATCCAAGTTCTCAACCTTAACAATGAATGAAAATGTAAACAAACTGTATGAATAGATTATTACATTTATCTTTGCTTCTAATCAAATCTGCCACTCCAAATTATGCACACTTACATATTTTTATATATGAGATATCCCATAAAATTCCATAGAAATATATAAATCGCTATATCTCTGGTCTTAATTAAATGTGCCACTCAAGACCAAATGCATATTGCACATTTTGATGAGTAATACACGTATGCAAAATCTCGTTACCAAACCCACTTTGGAAGTCCCTGTATAATCTCGTAGAAGTATACTGATCGCTGTATCTTTGCTCTCAATCTAGTTCACCATTCATATTTAGGTAGCACGTGACATAGAGCAAAATATGAAATCTTTTACATGATGTACTGCTAATTAAATGGCCTGTTCTTATATTAGTAGTTCATTTTCTGCTCAGTAATATAATGAGCAATGATTTTTGAAATTGAACTTTGGTAAAAATTGTCAAAAATTAATGCTATGTAAATAAATAATGATGAGGAAAACTATCTTTTGGGAGTCATTCTATCAACTAACTTAAATATTAAGTTAAAAATGATCCAACACAAAAACTAATTTAATATTGTTTAAATATATTTAAATTTGACGTTTGTTGTTGGCCAAGTCAATCTGAGTTGGCCATGACACATCACCTTAATATGAATGATGAATTACTTTATATAAATTGGTACCAAACAAAAACAAAAATAAATATTTCTAGGTTTTTTCAGATAACATTTTTGCATTATGATTATTTATTGAAATTTTATAAGGTTTTTAACTTAATATAAGAAGCGTTCACTTTTTACAATCTACTGTTAAAATACATTAAATTTCTTTTAAATTTACTTTCTTCTATTATTTCATAACAAAGTGATGATTATTACTACTACAAACTATTGCTAATGTATTAATGTATAATATAATATTATAAGATCAAAAATTTAACAAGTTATTTTATGGTTACAATTTATTTTTTACTCATCACAATATAAAATATTATCTAAAAACTACATTTTGTATCATATTTGATTTGTAAATTTAAATAAACACTAGTTCAAATAACCCTTGAAAGTCGAAAATTTGCACAGGTTTGCATATTCTAATATGAATGATTTACAATCACAAACGTTATATCAAATGTAACTGAATTTTAAATAATTCGCAATACAAGCTGCTCTCAGGCAATAACAAAATTAAAAGCAATGTAAAACAAAGGTTACTCCCACTTGTGATTCAAGTTCACTCGAGCTTAACGAATATTTTTAGCGGGGGCATTGCCTAGAATTAATAAAATCCCAGTGAAATGGTACAATTTGTTCATTTAAATCTGCTAGATTTGATGTCACAAAAGTTATACGTACCCTTTGTTAATGATTTTTTCCTTATCTGCCAAAGGATAGTCCATGGAACGTAGCACGTTTCGAAGCCACTCTCACGTCACACCAGTTTATTCAATTAAAAATTTCAAGCATATGCATTACGATCCGCGTGATTGTTCACCCGCGGAGCATTGAAGTTTAAAGAAGAAATGAAATTACGATAAAAGTGGCCCAGTTATTGCATTTTGACAATTATGCATATACCTTTTCCTTGTTCCCCTGGCTCACTGATGACGTTACGTTCACGTCTGTGAATCAGCAGTGCTCACTGCTACCAATTCATAATTGACATTTGTGGAAGGATATATTTAGAGAATTCGTTGGGAAATAACTACGGAGGACACGGCTCGACGTGCGCGCGCAGCTTGCTTATGCAGCCAGTCTCGTTGTAGGCCGCGCCTTTTGAAATCCTCAAATGCATCAAAAATGATTTTCAGCAAATTTAATTGACATTTTTTTATTCTTAATTGAAATTAAAACGAAAGGATTTGTATTGACAAAATTTATGAGTTTAATTTTAAGTATTGTCCATATATGAAATCGGTAAAACATATATGAACATACATGTTTCATATTTACCACAGGTGCTTTTAAATATTCTTAATGCCCCATATATGTTGATTTTTACTTGAGGTATACTCAATAACATTACTACTTAATTAGGTAATTATTGGATACAGTACCCTCCCCCCCACCTATGATTTTTTTTTGAAATCTATGTATTTTTTTGCGTTGATTACGAATCTGCAAAAATTGGAGCGCGGAACCTAGCCGTTCAAAAGTTATTGGCCAAAAAGGGTCAAAATGGCACTTTTTCTCAAATATCATTTCTTATATAAAATATATCGAAATTCTGCCCAGACTATCGTATTTAGCGCGAAAAAATACACAAAAAACATGTATAATAACATTTATAGGAGTTAGGAGCATATCTCTAAAGTTGATATGGTCAAAAATTTGCACTCCCAACTCAACCCCGACGCACTCCCAAGGACTATTAAACTCCTCTGCAAGGTGACAAACCCCGACTTCCAAATGTTATTATACATGTTTTTTGTGTATTTTTTCGCGCTGAATACGATAGCCTGGGCAGAATTTCGATATATTTTATATAAAAACTGATATTTGAGAAAAAGTGCCATTTTGACCCATTTTTGGCCAATAACTTTTGAACGGCCAGGTTCCGCGCTCCAATTTTTGCGGATTCGTAATCAGCGCAAAAAAATACATCGATTTCAAGAAAAAAAAAAATCATAAGTTGGGGGGGTACTATATCCAATAATTACCCTTAATTATGAATAATGAACGTGAGATCAGGTAGAAAATATTTAATAATGAATTTATTTAAATAATAAAAATATTATACCGAAATTACAAACCTGTACGTTACTTTTACTATTTTATACATTTCATCCATTTATATTAAAATATAAAATTTTAGTATGTTTTAATTTTCTCAACATGCCAGTGATTATCAGGTAAATATGTATAAATTTTTTTTATCAGATTTCCTGTTTAACAATTCAATATACAGTTTATTTATCGTGCAAAAATACAGTGATGTACATATGATAATACGCATACAAATATAAAAAAATTCCATCAATTATAAATTTACTAGAAGCAATACATTAATATTGAATTTCATTCAGTAAAGTGTCCTTTCATTTTCTCGAAAGTGCTTCATATTCATTCCTATCAATTAAAGATTTTTTCATCTTATCCATTAACTTTATATTCAATAAAATAATGGCTAAGTAACCGGATTTGTGAGGAGGATTGCGTAGAAGTTCCGGGTCTTCTAACAATGTCTCGTTCACTTCCACAAGTTTTCCAATCATGCCACACTTGATAACATGAGTTTCATTATTAGAAGTTGTTATTGTACAGAGGTTTGAATTCTCTTGGAGTGGTTGTGCACCATGTTTACTTTTCCCTGATACTTTGTTCACCATTCGATCTAATTTGTCACTAACTTTAAAATTGACACTAATAATTCTTTCCTCTTTAAATACATTGTGACTAGGAGCTAGACTTATCATGCATATTCTATTACTATGAATCCAAACACAAATATCATCCCCAGGTTTTGTCACGTCCAATCGATAGTACGGAGTCAAGTACCTATCTGTGACACAGGGAAATCCATCTTTGAAATCTATGTCTTGGAGCATTGTAGATATGTTTGTATCCGGAGGGAAACTGAATGTGTTTATATCCATATTAGGAACTGATTCTCCAGTTTGTGGTATGGAAACAGTTAGGTCATGCGTTGTCTCATTCATTTGTTTAAACTTCTTTATTTCAGGTTCCTCTGTGGTATTTGATAAACTATCCATGGTATGATAGAATTAGTAAGTTATCTGTAAATATGTTTGTATTTAAGTTATATATTTAAGTAAAAATATTCTTATTTCAATTAACTGTGAAGTTACTGTATTTTAAATCATTTACTCAAGATTTATATAAGTGGATCTTAAGGTGATGTATCAAGTATGCTGTGGCGGAGTTAGTGTCTTTCGTAATCAAAATTTAATTAATTTATATTTTATGATCTACGGACTAGAGCGCTATTCTATGGACACAATAGTATAATTTGATTCACAAAAATACATGTACTGATTAATATTCTCAACGTATTTTGGAGAGTGCGATTTTTTTGTCGTCTGCTCGAAAGGAAGCAGCACTTTCCAAAATACGTTGAGAATATTCAACAATACATATATATTTGCGAACCAAATTATACTCCCGTGTCCATAGAATAGCGCTCTGGTCCGTAGATCATAAAATATAAATTAAATAAATTTTGATTACAAAAGACACTAACTCCGTCACAGCAGACTTGGCACATCACCTTAATAAAGGATGCATTTATATGAACAGAATTGTCGGTCCTTTATTAACTGTGTGAATGGTTTGATCTCGAAAGTATTATGGCATGTTCCAGTTAGAACAGTTTTATTTTAATTTAAGAAATTGTTCAATATTATCCAGTCGATGTGTGCGTTTTAGAACACACGTGCATCAGAACGCGCGTGAAGTACAGGAGTAACACTAAACATTTTCATCCAATTTATTAATTTGTACCGCCAAATCATTTGAACGCATCCGCATAGTTTCGTGTAGTTTCGTGAGAGTTCCGTGAAATGAACGTAACTTCGGAATCGAAGATCTCGTATGAAAAGTCAACTAACCTATTTCCTCCAACCCGCTTTATAAATAATAATTTTAAAAGGTTTGTGCTTAATGCTTCGAAACTTCTTTATCGGCACCACTAACCTATTTGTTTTTTCCTTTCCTCGCGCTGAACCATAAACTGTGATTAGTCTAATAAATACACGTGATGTTGCTCAATACAATCGTCCTTCTTAAATTTTCGTGAAAATAAACAATACGTTGGTCGAGTAAAAAAAAGCAGACGATAATACAAGTGGATTGGATTTCACGCGACGCAGGTAAAGCTGGGTCACGGTTCATTCCGATTGGCCGAGAGCTGCCTCGACTATATTTTTATAATCCAAAATAAAGATCAATATACCGATTCGCAAAATTCATAACAATCGTGGTTGGCCTGAGACGGAGCCTGTTTACAAGCAGGCACTTGGAAATTCCCGCGCTAAACGTCGCAGTGCGATTTGCGCGCCATTGTTGCAAATGAAAAACCCGCCGAAATCGTTGGTCGACGCTGTGCCTGTACGTTGTTTGCGTTGAAACGTTGCGTGTATCGGACAAGCTTTGTCACCCCTTGGAGATTATATTTTTCTCTTTTTATACGCATTTAGTGTTGTTGTTTGGTGTGTTGAACTAGTGGCGGTACGATAAATAATATCTCGTACGATATTTATAAGATCATTAAGTGGGGTTATATAGGTTTTTCCTGTTTTCTATAGAAGCGTTGGAGGATAGAACGCAGAGAGATTGCAAATTAGTAACCTGGTGCGGTTTTATTGCACCCTCGGAGTCGACATGTACAAAGTTGAAGTGACACGCCATGCTAAGAATATCCTGGATCTGCTGAAAACGCTTCCTAAATTAGGTCTTGAGGCTAAATGTGAAATTCTAAATTATATCCACGCGTGAGTACAAACATGCTTGCTCTTGTTTCAGCTGCTCTTTCGAGCGTTTTTCTCATCGAAATAAATTTCCAGTAAATGAGAAATTATTCAAAATTATTCAAATGCACAAACATGTATTAAAACTTTTTAATCAATGTCATTAGCTATACTTATCCCTAGTAAAAATGACTCATATATGGTCCGTATATATTTTAACAATTTCATATTTTAAATGTTTTACATCATAAATAAAAAAATTCTAAATTGTTCTATAAATTTTAACTACGTTCAATTAAGATTTGTACATTTGAATAGTTTCTAAATCATTCTCATTTACTGGAACTACAACATCAATAAAATACTTCTAATAAAATTTCCAATCTATAATTGAATAATTTATGTATAACTTATTTAATTTTGAAAAATGACTTTTAATTATAAAAATAGTCTATTTCTTTTACTAATTTATAATATATACAATTAAAATTTTATTTACATATAAACTAAAGTTATTATAAAATTGACTATTATTTCCATACTAAGTTAATATCTAAAGAACTCTTATCTTGCACTATTGTTTTCATACAAAATATATAGGTTATCTATGCTATGACTTTAGTAGAACTTTATCTATGCTCTACTTTAGTAGAAAGTACAAACCTTATAAAGCTTGAATTTGAAGTTCCTTAATGAAAATACAACATTTCATACATGTTTTAACAATTTCATAAAATATTATATAAATAAATATTAAACATAGAATATTGTTATTTTCAGCAATGTTTCAAAACTGGAAAAACTACCCAGCCACAAAGAAGAACACTTGAGTGAACTATGTAAAGTATTAATTGATTATATTTCTGGTGACAAAGAAAATGAAAAACTGATGGAAATATGTGACAACTTAATGACCTACATGTTTGAGAACAAGTATTTAAAGTTAAATTTTTTTCAAAAGTTATTGGAAATAGATAAAAAGAGAAGGTAAGATAAATTTCAATTGAGAATAATAATATTAATGTATTTAATTATATTTGCAATCTTTTTCATATAAACAGATCATAAATAATTCCAAAACAAGAAACAATCACCTACAAATTTTTTTCTAATTAACAGATAAATAATTTGAATTTGTAAATACTGCTTTCTCCAAGCAATGAAACTTTCAAAATCCTTATCTGTTTTTTAAAAATTCTGATCTTGGTATTTAGAAATAAAACAAAAATATTTGTTCCATAGTTTTGTATTGTATTTAAATATCCAACAGTAACTTATATCTACAATAATTATTATTAAGCATTATTTCATAAGTCATTTCCAGTTAAGAATTAAGCTTAATCATTAAAAAAGATTTCATATATAAATAAGGTAAACCGTTTACCCAACGAGGCGAGCCGTTGTCTCAAAAGTTAGGTTCCATAAATTTGGGGTAAACGGTTTACGCAAAACTAGACAAGATACTCTACTGCTAGTAACTTTATACATTATATATATTTTTTATCATTATATATCAAAGTTCAAACTGTATACACTTTCGTTATTTTGAATGTCTAGTGTACTCCTTAAATATATGTACATCAAATAAATATTAAATAATAATTAACATGAAAACAAAATTTCATTTATTTCCAGACTTATGATATTTTTGTATTTGGAAACATGCCAAGATTCAGCATTAAAATTAATTATTGCTAATGATTCTGAAGTATTACATTTCCTGAGTGAATGTATGCAAAGTGTACAGTCCTCAGTAATGCCTTGGTTGGCTGCTGAAAATGCGGAAAATATACAAATGTTGTTAAATGCAGAAAGAGCGATTTTACCTGCCGAAGAGGAAAGAGAAGAAAAGCTTGTACATTATGCCTTATGTTTACTTAATCGAATATATAACATTCATGTAACTTCACCAGAAATTAAAGCGGACCAGGTATTCATTTAAATTTTGTTCAATTTACATGCTGCATTCAGTTATAAAATTAGTGAATAATTTTTTTATGAATTTAAATATAGAAAAATTTAATTGATTTTTATATAATAATTATTTCATGATTTTTGACAGTTTAATACTCTTTTTATGGACAAAGTTATGACATTGGCTTATATGGGACATAAGCGTCAAAGGGCGATGGCCCTGAAATTATT
Organism: Leptoteleia sp. ZL-2020; assembly: GCA_022817305.1. Classification (NCBI taxonomy): domain Eukaryota; kingdom Metazoa; phylum Arthropoda; class Insecta; order Hymenoptera; family Scelionidae; genus Leptoteleia; species Leptoteleia sp. ZL-2020. The sequence continues at coordinate 8,097 of JABFPN010000236.1, read as the reverse complement.
TCATCAAGCCCTCGAGTGTTCAATACAATGTGATATGCAGAAAAATTGTTCAGAAGCATTTGCTCGGTATAAAGAAAATTTGAGGAAAAAATTTTGTCCACGGATGAAAGTGTTAGTTTCATCTACTAATCTTGACTGGGCTAATCAATGGTCTTACACAATTCAGTTTCTGAATACGGATCTTAAAAGGACTGTAGGAGTAGCAAATAGTTTACTCACAGTTCAAGAAAAAGCTTTTAAATCAAGTGACCCTAATGTTCGACTGTAAGTTTTCTTTTTCAATTTTTTATATTTTTTACAAATCATATTTTACTTTGCAGTAAATATGTTCTAAATGTAAAATGGGATGTGTGGAATTTCTCCAAAATTCGTTTCATCCAAACATACAATATATCAGAAAATTACTTTATCAAGCTTTTAATTAATCCAAAATTCATTTTCTTAGTTAAATACAAACATATTAATACTTGCATTTTAATTGTTCCAAATAAAATGAATTTATATAATTTTTGAAAAAAAAAAAAATTAAAATATATCTTCTATTTCAGAAACGCTTTCATTTGTTGGAATTTACTGATAGATTATTTTGCTTTGGATTCTAAACATCAACCGGTTGCACGACATATTAAAGTACTGTGCATTCCCTTAAATGTGAACAATAGCAAAATAGAAGTGATCACTATGAAAAAACTGGAAGTTTGGTGGCATTTGATTAATTTTATTTACAATGATCTTAACAGATTTACAAAAGAAATTTTAGTGCCATTTTTAGGCTTCTGTTTTGGACCATTGGGAGATACGCCATTATTGTCAATTAAAATGGAAATTAGTCCCTCACCAGGCAAACGGTTTCAGTCTACAATAGTTGCAGGAATTGATGCTTTAAAGCAACTATTAGTGGTTAATCAGAAAGAATTTGAAGGACATAGCAATGTTTTAACTGAAAGACTACCAAGATGCATTGATCAGCGCATCTTTTCTCAATCGTATAAAACCTTCATCCATAGTACTCTCGAGGCACTTTTAATTCTACAAAATTTGTCAGATCAGGATTTGGAGACTCGAAGACAAACAGGAAATATGTTGTGGATGAACCTTATGAAACATATCGTTAATAGTTCTCAAGATTTAAAAGTACAATTACAAAAATTACATAATTTTATTTGTTGATTGTTTTTTTTGTTTATTTTTTTAATAATTTAATATTTTGTAGTGCATTTGTATTCAAAACATTTACATTTGTTTAATATTACAAGTTAATTAAAATTTAAAAGTTTAAATTTAATTAATGTTCAAAATAAAATATAAATAATTAGTTAATATTGGGTGTATGTCAATATTAATGACTTAATTTTATTTCAGGAAAATATTTATAAGGAGCTGATAATTGCATTGACTGAATTCTGTCAGCACTTTTCAGGAATGTCAGTATTAGAAACTGTTATGTTGAACTCTATTTTAATTAGTTTTAGCGATCATGTTACTCAAATAAACTTTGACGATAATACGTTAAAAGATTTGGTTCTTCTTATTTTTTCAAAACTGAATATTAATATTATGGAAAGGTAAGTTTCTAAACTATGATTACTCATATTTATGGTATACCTTGAAGTATATGTGATTAAATTTTTATTTATTCATATCTATTTTATAGACATCATATTGATGCCGTTAAAAAGTTGCTGATAGGCACAATTAAATCAAAAATTCCTCAACTGTACAATACAAAGACGTTGGATATTTTCTCTTCATGCATAAACAAATTGCAGAGTGAAGCCAGTATTAAACAAAACGCGTAAGTGTTATGCGCATGTCAGCATGCAATTGCATTTATCATATTTTCACAAAATTTGTACTTTAAATATGGAGCTGAAGATATATATATATATATAAAAGAAATAATAATAGTAATATATTATATTAATCTTTGTTTAATAGACATACCATTTCGAGATTATGGTGCATAATAGCAGAATTAGCAAGTGATTATATAAGTGATGTAAAAAATATAAATGAAGGAAATGCATTGCAGCATAATTTTAAAACAATGAGTTCCATTGTAACATTCCCACTCACTCATTTAATATTACCTGGAAATGCAGACAACGTATGTATATTCTTTTATAATTTAAAAATATTTATACGATGTGGAATTAATACTTTATTATTTATATAATGTAATCTTTTTGTAATAATATATTTATTTTCTTTTTGCATTTATTTCATTTTCTTGGTCATTATTTCATTGACAGTTTTCAAGGACAGTGAAAGTATGGAAACATTTATACAATGATTATCACACACACACTGGGTTAGTACTTACGGTGAAACCTAATGAAATAGTGATTGATGTTATGCTGGTGATAAGAGCAAACTTTAGGAGGGACAGTGAACATTTGCTCTTCATTACTCATTGTTTCGAACATCTTATGAATAAAATTTATTACAATTATTCCTCAGGTAAAATTACACGTTTATTATATTGAATTTAATTATAGATAGGAAAATAATATTATTTATTATTAATTACATTATATTTCATTTTATAGTGGAGGAAATTATCACTACAACTGCATATATAATCAACGAAATAACTCTTCATTGTTTGGATAAAAAACAAACTTTATGCATTGATCAGTCCCTTAAAGCATTTGATGCATTTTTAAAACAGGTTGAAAAACTTGAAGCTTTGAAAATTCAAAAATTTCTTAAAGTTGTTAAGTCATCGTTAATTTCGATGCTGAAGTATAAAGGTGAATTGAGCATTGAAAAGGAAATTGCAGCTTTGTGGGAAAAAGTAGTCAATCTTTTAAGAGGGCTTGAAAAATTGTTGAATAAAGAATTGTTGAATGAATTTCGTGATGTGATTGTACTTGCAGCTAGACACGAGAACGATGATATTATAACTCATGCATTCAAATTACTAAGTATTGAAAATATGACCGAAACAGCCAAAGAATTGCTGTCCCGAATTTGGTCGGAGGCGCAGATTTTTGCAAAACCGGAAAAGGAAATTGTAATGGAACCGAACAAGGGTGATAAGAAAGTAACAAACCTGAACAGTTTTCTCAATAAAAAAGTTGATACTCCCGTTCCAGTAAACAACATAAAAAAATCAAATGCCCGAGCTGAAATTCCATCTGATCCTGACACACAGGTAAAACATTTGTGCAATTTTTCTTAATTTATGAACCAAAATTTTCACATTAAACGTTAACAATCCTTTTTAATTCTTTAATATTTATATTACAGGATTTTGTTGTAATTAACTCAGAATACAGTTTCGATTTCAAACGCTTGACAGAACATCAAAAAGAAGTTCTAAAGAAACGTCGCGATGACATACCAGCTCTTTATAACGATCTTTCACAATCAAATTCTCAAGATTCAAATCAGATGCAAGAGTGGTTCGAAAGTCGCGTAAAGCAGGTAGAAGAATCTAAAAAAGATACTGAAAATGTACCAAATCAGAAAAAAATTGATTCCAAGGTGGATAACAATCGGGTTCAAGTAAATTCCAGCCTAACTGAAAAAGATGAGATTCAAGATATTTCATTTAAGGAACAAAAAGAACAGACAGACAAAGGAACCATTAATGTCGCCAAAAAGCTCATTTTCGAACAAGAAACAGACAAACCCGAGGAGAATATTGTACCAACATCAAAATCAACTGAAAATCCAAAGTCATTGAAACGAAAAGGAGAACCGAATAAAGATGACCCTCCGCAAGTACAGCGTAGACGTATCACTGAGGGTTCAGTTGGAGAGTCTGAAAAATGTAGTCGAGAAATGCAACGTCTTAAGATCGACATGGCATTTGATGATATATTAGTGGATTCAAGAAAATCGACATTTGACAAAGATAGTACAAATCAAAAGCGACTTAGGCGTTCCTTGAATTTAAATAAAGATAAACAATCAGCTGTGACAGGAAAGAAAAGAGGTAGAAAATCGAGATCTGAATTGTTACTACTTAATAACAAGAAAGAAAATTCATCCAATTCAACTTCGAAGGTTAAAGTTCCCACTGAAGATAATAGTTTGGGAAAATCGGATACGTTTGAACCAAAACAAAACAAAGATGTTCAACAGCAGAAATCGGAATCCACTTCTGTTGAAGCCACAAACTTGAATACTACAATAACAGAAACAAATGCGGAAGTAATTCCTCCAAACGATAACACCTTAAATAAGGAAGTAGCAAACAAGAAGAAATTGATTCGTAGACAAAGTATTCCGGTTGTTAATACTGCCTCTGACAAAAAGATAAAAGTTACTGAAAGTATACTGAATTATGTAGTATCACCTTCGAAGAAAATTTCTTTAGAAGAAAATAAATCTAACACAGCATCATCAGTCACGTCAAAGTCATCTGAAATAAAAAATATTAATCAAACAACTTCTACTGAAAATATTAAGACTCTGGATACCGAAAATAGTTCTGCCGAGTTAGAAAAGACGGAAAAAGAAATATCTACAGATGATGATGTTGTAATAATTGAAAAAATGTGCGAGGAAAAGACAACACATACGGAATCAGAAAGTTCAGAGCCTATTTGTACTGAAAAAAGGCAAATTGAAGATCTGAATCCTTCGGCAGTTTCAGCTTCTGTTTTGCAGAAACAGCAAACCATTTCTCAGGATGATGATATTGTAGAAAATTCTCAGCAGTTCATAAATGAAATTAAAAGTGCTACTGATAGTGAAAAAGATAGAATACAGACAACGCCTACTACTATAAAAGTACGGTCGCCACGATTTTATCCAAATGCTATACGTGGACGAGCAGCTCAGATGTTAGGCCTAGTGACTAAGGAAGTTGTTGTGGAGCTTGAAAAGACTTATGTAAATTTTTTACTATTTTTTCTTCCCCATTTTATTTAAAGTTTTTTTTTTAAACGCGTCAATGAATATGTTTGAACGTTATTGAAAATATTTGAAAACAATTTTAATAATTTAAATTATCAGTAATTATTTAACATAATTTTAATTGCTTATGCTGATAAAAAATCTATTTTTTTTTCTAGGTGACGCAGAAAAAAGACGAGGATAAAGTAATTAAAAAAGATAGAATATTATGTTTTAGGGATTTAGAAAAGTTGGGTAGTCCTAGTGGCAGTCGACAAGAGAAGATGTTTAAGAATATCCGCGAGGAGTTTGGTAGTTTAAAGAACGATGGTGAAAAAATTTCACCAAAAGTGCACAAATTAACAAATGAAGATGTCGAAGATGTTCGAGAAGATTGCTCCCTTGCAGAAGAGAGTGAGTTGCCAATGTTGCATTGGTCAAGTGCAAATCCACCATCGTTAACTGCGTCACCATCAGTAAGCATTTTGAAAAGAGCAAATCAGAATATCATTGACATAGATAATGAAACGACTCCAAGCAAAGTAAGTGTGAGAAAACTAAAATATTCGAAAATAAAAACAAAATTAAATGTTTTTTTTTATGTAGTATTCTCTTTTATAAGTTCTTTTTATAAGATATTTAAAATATCAATATTAACATTAAAACAAAATTTGTCAATTTCGATTTGTTTGAAAATGTTCAACGAACGTAAAGTCAGATTTGGCAAAAGTATTTTAATGGTAATGAAAAATGAAACGTTTTCAAAATACAAACTATAAACAAAATTTGTTTTTCATATATATTAATAAAACTTCTATAACAAATGCTTAACTTAACTTCCTTAAACTATATTTTATTATTTCAGCAGAAATTTTTTATCTATAGATCAAAAGTAGTTCTTCTAAATACATATATGTAAATAATCTATTCTTATTACTTGTATTTATTAAGATTAACAAGGTTTTAATAATTTATTAATTATTATTTCAGTTTAAACGCGTTAGTTTCGCAGATCCACTCGTGTCGAAAAAAATGCGGTATGAAGTGGCTTCGCCAAAAAGTTCCGCTCGCTCCGGTTATAGCAGTCTAAGTAGGCGACGTCTTACTCCTTACAAGATCAAAGATTCAAAACGAAGATTAATAATGACTAAATCAACTGATATTCCACTTGAAGATTTGTTAGTTTCGACCCAGCCAAATAATAATAACGATGACGAAGCTGAACAGCCGTTTATGGAAACCCAAGGAATTCATCAGAATATCGAAGATGATACAATAAACGACTCGTTCAGCTCGCAAGACACTCTGGATGACATTATTCCTGGTACTCAAGAATATATTTTAAAGAAATCTGTTTCTAAATTACGTACTGTTGAAACTTTATCAGACACGATCGATATGGAAGATCCAAAAGTAAATGGATTGGATGAATCTGAGAAGCAGATCCTGGGCAACACGATGGATGTAGAAATGGTCATTGGTTCGTCCGTGGAAAATTTATCAGAGTCAAGTGCGATGACGAGTACTTTGCCTGTGACCGAGTCCATTTTTGAGGAAGCTCATTACAGTTTGGACTCACAAAACATACAATCGGTAGAAAAATACGACCCCTCGAGCCCAGTTTATCCAAATCTTAAAGACTGTGATGAGCCTGTTAGTAGGATAATAACCAGTCTTACGAACCCTCTTTGGACTGAACATCTACGAACTGTTTTCATGAATAGAGATATTAAAACTGTTGGCGATTTAGCGATTCTCACTGAACCTGAGATTAATAGACTACCTGTCAAGGGTGGTAGTAAGATGACGTTTGTGCGAGAAGTGTTGCAACGATTTCAGAAACAACTCGAGAGTGAAAAGATCAACGCCCAGGAAGTGTCTCAAAAGGAAGTTTCAACTGTCTCGCGTCAAATCAAAGACAAGGATAATATTTTGGAGATGAGTCAAAATATAAAGGAGATCTTGAATGAAACTGATTTACTAGGTAAGTTTAAAATATTGTATTTGTATGTAAGATTTTAAGTTTTTCTTAATGTCATTAATTTGATCTTCCACATATTTACAAATATCGATACATTCCAAAGATTACAAACATGTACTCAATGTTAAAACTTTTCGTTCTTTAGTTCTATCAATTTTAAATTAGTCAACCATTAAAATTACATTTTAGTGTGTGGTTAGTAAGTGAAATTGCGAATTTAATTATTTTATTTCAGATCAATCTAAAAATAAATCGATGTCTAATTTGATTCTACGAGATGACACTGCCGTAAAGGACACGAGTTTGAAAGACTTTGTTAATGGACTTACAGATAGTCAATGCGAATTGTTAGTTCAAGAAACATGCAAAAGATTGGGAATAAGAAGAACAATGATGAAATTATCTGAGGTTATAGAAACAATGATGGATTCTTCCAAGGTTACAACAAATTTGTAGGTAATATTAAAATGAACTTCCATTTGAAAGAAATGAAATCTACACTTTATTTTACGATATAATATAAAACCTTTAATTTCTGTTTAATCATTTTCATTCTTAACAAATGATGTACATACAAAAAAATACGTTTTCAACGACGAAGGCATATGAAATATTTCGTGAGAGGCAACGGCTGATTTGCGTATAATCCATTTAAATCTAATAATACTTGGTATTATTTTTTATTTAATTGTTCTTTGACGCGGAGAACAGTGTAATTTTGAATATGAATTAATTGCGTCTTATATACAAATGTTAATGTTTATACCAATCTGTTTCCTATTTTACAATTGAAGTATTCGTTACGTTATATATCATTATTTTTAATGAAACATATACATTAGACTACTTTTGTAATTACGATGTTTGTAATAAAATTGAAAAAAGAATTATACCCTTCAACTTTATTTACATAAGTTCTTTTGTTAAAGTGCATAGAGGGAAAAAGTGTATAATTCTGAGACGAAAACTTCAACAATAGTAACTACTGAAATTATAATTTACGGACGTTGCATTTTGAGCGTTCTAAAAATATATCGATAAACTCATGGTACTGAAAAGTGAAACGTTTTCCAAACATAGAATATATTTTTATATTTATTTATATATATATATATTATAATTTTTTTATAAATATATATATATATATTATTCTAATGGCAGTTTTGAGACCAAATCGCCATTTTATTGACTTGTTTACTGGCAGTTTTAAGGACATTTGGTAGTTTTGAGGACTGTCCCCAAAGTCACATTGTGAAACAATGGCAGTT
>JABFPN010000235.1:0-57085 GCA_022817305.1 Leptoteleia sp. ZL-2020 | reverse complement strand
CTGTATGCATTACATATACTTAGTTTTTCCATAAATTATTACAGTTACACCTACAGAGTACATATAGGTTCAATACCCCAGAATTTATTGATAAATATACTATTTCATTTTTCTCAGTGTACAAATTTAACCTAACAATTGCATGCAGTATATATAAATATGTACATACCCACACTACATATGAAAATATGTATATTTTAACTTGTTCGAAGCACTAATTTAACTTGAAATTTGCACACACTATACAATTAATTAAACAACACTGACCGAACGTATAAAATTTAACACGCACTGAACACGGGCCGAAACAATACTGCGACGATGACAGCTGAACTAGATTTATATATTTACAAATAGACATATTCTTATCATTAACAGAAATCTCATTAGTATTATCTGAGATAATATTTATCGTAAAATTAATTAACTTTTAATATAAACACTTAAATTTATTGTATACTAACTGAATATTCTTATTTTTAAATGATTTTCTATTAATTTTAATAGGAAAATTTTCTTTGAACAATTTTCTTAAAGTAAGTATATTTTTTTCTGAGTGTAGTGTATGTTCACACATCACAAATAGAGATCATTATAATTTTTAACAATATAAATTGATAACTCAAACTAATATTATAGATGTGTTTCTAATATTATTTAACCAAAATATAGGTATTTAAATTATTTTAACGGCAAAGTGCAATATGTTTCTTTAAATAGGAATCAATTTAAATAACTGAATTTTTTAACGATGTAATTTCGTAAAGTTCAACTAAATAAATTTAATAATATGTTTATCTTTTGCAGTAATACAATAAATTTCAATTCGGTATCAGTAACGGTTCTATTATACTAATATAGAGACGAAAATCAATTTGAATTCGACAAGACTCCGTTGAAAATAAAACGCTTAGATCAAAATATTCATTACTTCCTCCAAACTGAATAAACAATTTCTAATCATCTCCTCAAATTGTCAATCCACAAAGTTTGAAGAACGGAGTATATATATATATATATCAACGAAAATTTAGCCCAATGCATACACTTGTATATATAGCTGATGGAGATGTCTTTGATCAAGCACACCAATTTCGCAGCTTGCCACAACTAACCATGTATGCGAAATGTTCCGGAACTATTGCTTTATCTATTGCCCGGATCCTCGCGCCGGTTTATTTTCAGACAAAACATTACCCCAACTATAATTTGCCAGAACTAAAAAGTTGACCAGTTTCTTTTTTGCCGACCTGCCGTCATGACCAATATTACAGCAACATTGAAACAATCGTTAGAATGTGTTTCCACTATCGGACAGCAATCTAGCTGTTCTCTTCTCCAATATAAATTGTACAATTTAGTATCCCAGATCGCACAATTTGCAATTTAAATTATCCAATCATTTGTCCGAATTGTACTGGCAGCAATTTCGGTCTAATCGCAATTTAGATTGCCCGATTAGCAATTCACTTTGACCGATCTTAGGTAAGAAAAGATCAATAATAAAATTGCCCGCGCGTGTGAAGAGTCGAGGGGAGGGGGCGGGGGCAAAAAAATCAACGTCACACGGAGAATTCCACACGCACTCGAGCTTCGGGGTATTTTTGTATTTCCTCACCGTGCTATTCCACTTTATCAATGTCTCGTGCAGACGCAAAACGCTTGAATAACAGCCATCCAGGATATCACGAGTGACGTTCCGCGCGCCGCCACTTCGAACCTTGCGGAATTTGACTGTCTGATCAAGTAAAGAATCTACGTTCTTTGACTTCAAAGTGCCGGAAATTGCAAGGGAAAGTTCTAAGCCTGCCCTACTAGTCGCAAAACGGCATTAAGAATGTACCTGTTGCGCTGCAAGTAGACAGAACGATTCTCATCGATCCCTTTCGCTCAGAAGCTGCACAGTACTTTGAAGGATGAAAATATTTATGCATGTACACGTCAGACTCGTCGGAATCGTAACTTGTTGCTTAATCCGTGATGGATCAATCCTTTTGTCTTCGTGCCCTAGATTTTAATGCCGATCGACGCATACTAGATGATTTTCTGACATTCGCGATTGGACTTTAACTGTGACCCGGAAAATAGTTATGGTGATATTTGTTGCACGTAGAAGAGCTGATAGTACTATCTATTACCTTGCGCAGTCTTGTTGTTTTATTACTTTCAAATACTGTTAAATGCTTTTTTTTTATGCGGAAAAAATGTTTTCACGGAATCATCTGCTGTTGCTATGCCTCGATTATGCATCACAATTTCAGCAATCGAGCGTACAAGTCAACCATTTAAACGAAGTCGGTCTTTACCGATCGATCTGACTTTACCGAATGGAATAAGTTTCCACCCCATTTTGCGTCGATAATGCAACCATACTTAGGCGGTGTTCACGTGCCGAGTGTTAATTTCGTGTTTGTTTGCTGGAAGTTTTCGCAGAGGAGAGCACCTGTTACTCGTTAATTTGACGAGAAAGAAAAACGTGTCTCTTTCTCGTCTTCTTCTCCTTCTTCTTCCACTTCTTCTGTTCTTACAACATTTAAACAATTCCTCCCGCTGCGTGCATACGTACATACGGACCTGTTGCGCGTTAATTTCATGAAAAATTCACACGGTCGCCTTCGGACGTCACTCATGTAACATTGCTGCGTTAACACACGTCCGCGCAACCCGATCTTCCTGCAATTTATCGATCAACCGAAACGAAGCCGACGACACGAAATTCTCTACTCATCGGGGTCGACGGCTCGCGTTTTATCTCTGGGTCATCCACTAAATTTTCTGCAAAATCGACGCGATGCGCCAAGCTCATTGGTCATTTAAGATTGCTATTGGACTGCACGTTGGGTTGCACAAAATATCCATTTATTTACGTTACATTATGATTTGGCTCGGTTTATTGACCTTGCGTTGCGGTTATGTAAAGTTTTCAGTTTGAAATGCAAAGGTTAATTTATAAGTTATTAATGGAGCTCTAAATTACGATTAGTGAAAAGCTCGAGCACAGCAAGTTAAGCGGATGAAAGTTTGGTAGATAAAAATGTTAGTGCTGGCAGTACTGGTCAGATGTGAATTATTTGGGGCATCTGGTCTGTGTCAATCGACCCGTTTCATCAATAAGACATTATCAGAAGTAAATACTGTCTTTCTATTGTCGGAGATATTACATACATATCGCATATACCTGCGATATGTATGTAATTCGGTTTGAATTATTTATGTAGGATATATTTTAATTTGCACACAATTAACTGCGAAAATTCTCCGAAAAATTATATCGCTTTTGCGCATTATTTAATACATGCTTTCTGAAATAATTTTGGTAAATGCAAAAGCCATGTTTGATTTGGAACGCAAGGTAAATGTTAAGATTCATATGTGTATAATAACTTGCGATGATAGGAACTAAGTTCTATCAAGGCGTGTGGCGCCATGCCAATGCAAGTTTCAAGAACCCGTCCCTGGGATATGAATTCTCAAACTAAAAATTTAAAGTAAATACGGCGAGGAAAACATATACTCAAGAAGCGAAATTGTGATCATCTTAGTCGATTACTTTACGACATGTTGGATCGCTGATTATAAAGGTATAGAATTTTTTATTCGAATTATAAATTTTATTCGATGATTATTACTGTTGGAAGTAAAAAAACTGATTTTTATTTTTAATTTATAATTTGAACCAATTCCTTTTTTTCAGTTTGAATCATGAATATTTTGATTCGGCTTAGAGTTGAAGAGTATTCTCTATTTTTAATTTGTGTGATCCCCAGTAAGACAAATGCTGGATAATTAACTAGAAATAAAATGAAATTTTAATGTTCCTAAACGTTGATGTACGATGATAACAATATTGGGGTAGAAATGTATACATTTCGGAACAATACTTAACGTAGTGTTTTCCTGTATTTAAACACAAGTTAATGTAGTAATTTAGGAAGCATGAGAGAGGATGTTGGCCCAGATTGTCGGGGCGCATGCGATGTTTTGATTTACATTATTACTTCGACACACTCGCTCCTTCATAAGTAAAGTATGACATAAGTATTAAATACCACTATACTCTTGTTTTTTGAAAAAGATTAGCTCGGCATAATAAATTGCATGCAAATTAAGTCGAACATAAATTACAATAATATTTAATGTTTATTTTATTAATGTTTGTATACTTTTCAAAAAGTCTTCTTATATTATAAAAATGTAATGAATATATTAGTAAAAAATATATATATAATAAAGTGATTATACCACAATATTCATACAAAAGATTGCTATCTTCTTTTTTTCTTCCTTTGTATTTATTTTATTGAATAATAATTTATTTCTCACAAATGTAAATTAAATCAGCAAGCAGAGTAAATAATATGCTTGAATTTAATATATAGTATCTTTATCTCTAACGGTAACGCTGTTTATTTCTGACACATATATCTTTTATTTAATTCTGAACAGCGAGAAACCGTGTACTTTGCAAATTTAATTAAACAAGACCAGTCCAGATTAGGACTTTAAATAATAAATCACCCTATAAATTAATATAAACTTAATTACAAAATTACATTGTTCTAATCATCGTTAACCTTATTTTTTGTATGGTTCACTTTGTATTAATAAAAATAGACGAATTGTATTATTATTGATGTTCTATATATGTATGCAGTAATAACTTTAATAAGTTCAAATACAATTTTTAAGTGTTTAAAGCATACAATTAGATCGAATAGTCTTTGCGGATAAACGCAATTTACCAATAATTTATTTTCAAACAAGTAACGTCATTTCTCAAGTTTCTTTGCGGATGAATCATTCTTACTACCTAATCGTCTTTCAGGACCGAAATGGCGCACGCTTGGTCGTATATTGGCGCGCCTTAATGGACTCTCGCTGAGAAATTCATTAGATGATTGTCTAATTAAGTTAATCGACAGAGAGTTATCCGTTTCTGGCGTCTTGCGGCAATAAAATTCACTTTATGTTGCCATATAGACCGGGTAATAAAGCCCCGCCGAATTACTGAATTACTACTTTGTGGAATATTGACTACGTTAAAGAAAGATAGATTCTACTAAAAGGAATCGAAACGATATCGCGCATAGCCGCGCGCATTATATTTAATAATCCGCGGTCAGTAAAACTTTCCAATATCTCGCGCATGGGTATCGACCCCACTGGCGCGACATTCATCCTTATCAATTGCCATTAATTATCTCCCCATTGACCTTGCAGTTGTCGAAAAATGCCCGTATTAAAGCCGCGAACGCGATCGTTATTAAAGTCCCGCGAATCCGCTTCGTAATACGACGAAAAAGATTTATGGATAAATATATTCGGTCGACAAAGATTGAAGTTGAAGTAATTCTAAGGTAAACTTCGCATAATTGCAGTTTGAGCAGTTACGATAACTTTCTGCAAAATCGATCCCGCCGTGCATTTCATAACCCGCGGCTGTATCAACTAAACAGCGCAGTTGCCGAAGTTACATAAACTTTTATAACATATAAAGTTTTATTTGTCTTAGTTAAAATATTTACAGCGCACTTTTGGAGCCCGCGACTCGCGGCGATTAAAAAGCGAAATAAATTGGATCATCGATCCTTTAACGGCGCCATAAATCCGTTGCGATTAATTCCGCGAGGATTCTTTAATAGGGCGGAAAATTGATGGCGTTTCACATTTTAATTGATATCGTTGATAATTCGGTCGTCTTTGTCGGGTCGCTGGCAAACTCGTTACGCGACCGAAAATTCGACTCGTTAAAGCCGCCGGGTCTCTTTTTTTTTTTTAACTTCCCTGGAAAAAGACGAAGTTTGCGGATCACAAAAGTCACGAAAAACACACGAGCTGGAAACGCCTCATTTTCATATAAAACGCTCAGCCACCAAGATTTCGACCGAGTCATTATAAAGGGGCATTTGAATGCTGATATTCAGATTCCAGCGAGCGTTTCAAGTTATTAATTCTATCGTCGGACGAGGAAATACAGATATAAAGGTAAAAAGGCGCCGAAAGGAGAGGGATTACTATAATTTGATTTCTCTAATTCTCTTGACGTTGTTAGTTCCTCGTGGCAGATACGCGCGTTATAGAGCTCGTTCGAAATTAACTTTTCGTGTCAAGCACAAAAGAGAAACTTTCTTTCTATCCTGGCAAAAGGGTCAAATAGGGAAGCACGAGGAGCGGGTTTTTAGACCACGAAAACCACGACTTTCGCACGCCTCGCGATTCAGTCGTGGTCGGAGAGCGCACACAAGCTGAAAGCACTACGAATAGAATCGAGGAGCACTCCAGGAAAAAAAAAAACGCGGGGGGGAATTGGGAAAAGTCCACTTTTCTCGCGTTTACTTTTTCCATGTGATTCGCTGAAATTGTCAGAAGTTAAAAAACCGTCAAATGAAGTAAATTTCTACAAGTGGCTGAATCGTGCTTTTCATCTTTTAATAACGTCTACTTGTATCGAACGATATTTTTTTTTATTTCGCTAAATCCTTTTTAAAACTTGTACACCTTTTTGTTCAAATTTCGTGTTTCTTCATTATACTTTTTTAAATATTTCCTAACAAACATTCTTATACATTATACTTTGTATGCAGAAGAAAGTTTTGTGCACAGTGTCTTTTAAGGTACATTTATTTATTATAAAAATATTACTTAATATAAATCAAATTGTAAATTCGAGATTTTTAAAAAATTTTCAATATAAAAACACATTCATCATGCGGTGTAATTATACGAAATTTTATACAAAAATAGATAAACTAAACATTCGAATGATTACGAAAATAAAATAGTAGCTGAATTGCAAACATCAATAGCTCGTTCTCTTTCAGCAAGTAATCGAAAAAGTACGATAGTTTCGTCGGAAAAATGTTTGCAAAAAAGTGCACAGTCGATGATAAATTGGAAATATAGTTGTTACGTTATGTCAACGGCGGGCTCGTTATCTGCGTTATTTAAGCTGGCTGCGCCGTGAGGGCGATCGCGCAATCATGTCGGTTTCGATTTTATACAGAGAAGTTATCGCGATCCTGCGGAGCAACGCACGGCAAATCAATTCGAACGTACCTAATCCGAATATCTCGTTAATTTGTTAAATTGAATGTTTGTATTCCATTTAAGCAAGGTATTAGGGGGACGCGCGGTAATTTGCGTTGATGCCATTGTTTAAGTTTAACTCTTTACATCGTTAAAAAAGTCTTTCTCGCTTGCATGAATACAAAGTCGAAAAAAAAAATACGTAAATAAAATAATAACTGTGTCCCGCTTCTGCTCCAACTAATTAAAATAATAAACTCGCGGCAGCAAATTTTGTTCGCGAAGAACGTAAATATATGCGGATGCAATTTGAAAGATAGGATTATTAATTATAATATGGTTATCAAATGGAATACTCTCTCCTTGATCAATTTATTAATTTAATTATGCTTTGACGCATTTTCATTATATCGCACGCATACAAGATGCATAATTATAAATCCAATTATTACGCTGAGAAGAAAGTTAAATTAAAAATTATTATACTGCATCAAAAAGTGGGGACAAAGTATGAATTAAAGTATCTCATATTTAATATGAATTAATTCTGAAAAGTTATGAGAATTGTACAGGTTTGTAAGATCCGGTGTAATAAAAATGATATGATTCTGTAATATATAATAAATATGACATGTCAACAAACTTTATCCTCACTTTTTGATACAGTTTAATAATTTTTATACCAACTTTTTTCTGAGTATATACTTGCCGAAGAAGTTGATCGAAAATGATACTGCGGGAAGCTTGAAAATAAACGGAACCATTTCATTAAATGCTGAATATAAGGTAACGAGGAAAAAATCGCTCCGCGTTAAAATAACGAAAGATAAAGCGTAAAAGAATGAACGCGGTAATTTTATTTGTTTCATAAATAACGAGCTTGTTCATTGTTCGAGGTATTTTTAAATCAACACTCGCATATAATGTAATAGGGTTTGTTTTAAGAACTGGGCAATGTTGTTTGGGTTTTCGTGCACGTCAGAACATCTTCAACAAGTGCAACCGCGTGCACTCCACGTACATTGCAAAGAATACTTCGTGAACCTTTTTCTGTTCGACTTCAAATTGTAACGTCGAGTTCTTATCGCATCGCACTGATAGAAATAACTAAATTGAATCGGCGGGCGTTCTACAGCTCGTGTATTTATACTTTTAATATTGATACAGTTGAAGCTAATTGGATTCGCGCGTCGAGACATTGTGATAAATTGATTTTTTCCCCCTTTTCGGGAACGAGTGAAAATTGAGCTTTAATCTGTCGTGTAATTACAGAATAAGTTATGTAAATGATGCATTAATGTCAGTTTTTTTTGCGCACGTACTGCTTACTTGGCATTGCGCCAGCAAATGGATACGTACATTTTGCGGTTTAATTGCTGACAAATTATTGAGGAATTAATATTGCGGGATGTGAAGTTATGAATTTCATTAGTTCTTTTGGCAGCAAACAGACTCTTTTATAGATTTAATGGCATTGCAATTCAAATTATGAGGTCACTGAAGTTTAGAATACAATAGTTGAACTTTTTTTTATATTTTTATAAAAGAATACAATAGTTGAACATTTTTTTATCCTTCAATTATATTTTATACTATAATAATACTGAAAATTTATTTATATTTTAAATTATATTTTATTAACACGAACAATTTAATTATTGGAAGTGCTTTTATTTTGCCGTCCACCTTTGATACTTTTCAATTAATCCTTTTACAGATATATTTATAACTTACAAAATTACGTTTATTCTTCCACATTCATTTACTTGTCTGACTTTCATTAATGCTGATACTTAATCGGTTTCGCGATAATTCAATAATTGTTCGCACACTTCAAGGGTCATTAAATAAAAATGAAACTTGGCGGGGGATTGTTAGCAATGGCAGCATACATTTCGATGATTGTTCATTTCAAATCGACTGTGTTTTGTAAAATCACGCAATTATTCAAGCAGTGTCATTGATGAAACGGGAACGAAAAAGAATAAAAGAATCGTGACACTGATTTACAAAGCGAGCGCAAACTTTCATTCCCGGTTCACTCATCGCGCCTAGTTTAGGGACCCCATTTGTTTCCCGGCGAAGCCGTTCCGTTGAATAGAGACAAAGGGAATTTCGAAAAGTTTTTCCGTATAGGTCCCGATGAATCTGGGTCGCGCGAGCTAAGGAACGAAAAAGTCGGCATCGGACCGAACTATATACAATGCGCGACAGCTAACTTTCATTATAAAGGATTTCGTGTGTCAATGTCGCTCGTTCCTGGCGCGCAATTCGAGTTACGAGAAATTTGACGCCAAAACGAACGAAAAATGTGCTGCGCGTTCACGTTTCGTACACTTCGTTGGGAGGATTCTCGCGAGTAACATTCGAAATGAATTTAGTTAGACGTTGTCGCGGGAATTGTTTTCGACTTTATTTCGACTTAGAAAAGACATTCGGGGAGACGGTTTTCGGTTTCTCATTCCGCACTCGCAGCAAATTTCTCCCGACTTAATGAATGTTTCAAATTCAATTCCAAAAACTTATTTTTCTTTCTCACGTTTTTTCCCTTCTTTGCACTTTGCTTTGGATTAATTTATTAGATAATATGTATTTATTTTCTTAATTAACGTAGTTTACAGTGACATTATTTAGTAGGATATGAAGTATAAGTACACTCACAAAACTATCTATTTAAGAGTAATAGAATATTCTTATATTAAATAGGATTTCCATTCATTATATGGACAAAACGAACTTCTATTTATAATAAGAATAAATAATTCTTATAAAGCATATATTTATCTAAAGAATAATTCCACTTATATTAAAAGGATTTTTCAAGAAAAGAATAAAAATAGTTTCAGTTTAAGAATATTCAACAGATGATACAAATTTAACCCAACAATTGCATGCAGTATATATAAATATGTACATACCTACACTTCCGATGGAAATATGTATATTTTAAACTGTTCCAAGCACTAATTTATCTTGAAATTTTGCACACACTATACACACACACACACTATATATAATTAATTAAACAACACTGACCGAACGTAAAAAATTTAACACGCACTGAACACTGACCGAAACACAACTACGACGATGACAGCTGAACTAGGCGTATATATACACAAATAGACATTATTATAATAGATTAAAATCTAATTAGTAATATCTGAGATAATATTTATCATAACATTAATTTCCTTTTAATATACAAACTTAATTTTTTTGTTTACTAACTGAATATTCTTATTTTTAATTGATTTCCTATTAATTTTAATAGGAAAATTTTCTTTGTACAGTTTGCTTAAAGTAAGTATATTTTTTTTCTGAGTGTAGAACTAGAAAATAGTGAAAATAAACTACAGGTAAATTACAGCTTAATACTGTATGATAATTCACAAACAATTATGAAATACCAATCAACTACTAGAACCATTTTTTCAATTTCACTTCTTTAGTATAATAGCATCAAATTTGACTCGTTAACGATTGAAATAAAAATTGAAATTTTTTACACTCAAATTATGCTCGACATTTGATGAAAAATAATAACTCCGCATCTCAGCATAATGATGCATCGTCTGCGATTTTATCGTGCGTCTGAGTATCGGATAAAGATGCATGACATTATGGTTACCTCGGGATTTGAATTAAATTTTAATCCGACAAAAATGTGATAGACATAACTTTTAACGGGCTAATAAAAAGCAGGAAATGAAAATCGCTACGCGACTTCTGCCGTATAATGGTGCTTCGCATGCATGCCCACTTTCTTTGTATCCACTTCCTGCGTCTCTCTTCCTTATTTTAATTTTTCATATTTCCAATCTTTTTTCCTTTCCCCCCGGTCGCGCCATTTACGACCATTTATCTATCCCGTACGTGCATTATCTACGGAAGTATGAGCAGCCATAAAAATGAAAATAGTTTAACCAATTTATCAGTGGATTCGGCGCGCGCGATTTATCGCTCAAATATCGCCGGCCTTTAATACGAACATCATCATTACCATTGTTATTATCGTTTGGATTTTAAATTCGGCGGCGCTTAATGCGAATTAACATTCACTCGAAATAAAATCCGTCGGCGCGATATCAGGCGGGACACGTTTTATCCCGCCGGAATTGTTATTAAAATTCTGTCGATGTACGTAAGAAGTGCAGCATAATATATTAATGCATTCAACGAATCCGCCGCTGAATAGCCCGATGCCCTTATTAAAGTTTTAATGGAAAAAGATATTAAAAACAAAATTGTTGGCAAAGTATGCAAAAAAAGTCGGGCGACTCAGTACTATCCAGTCACGTTTGCCTTTAATTTTATTCTCATATTGCGCTGATGAAAACCGGTATAATTACAAGCTCTCCTTTCATCGTGGAAAAATAATATGAAGATAGATTAGAGCGCGAAACGCGGGCATGAAAACGGACGGAGACAGCCGCGGGAGAAGGACGGTAATACTGAAAGCCGAAGTTGCCGTATTGCGGCGCTTCCAATACAGCCGCTTTAATTCAAGACTAGCCGCGCACTTTCCCCCGTTTCCGGCTTCTCCGGTTGCTCTGTGTCTTTGAACGCGGCTTTGGCCTGGTCCTCTCGCTTCCGAGTATCGTCGCTTAAAACTGCGCCGAGCACGAGTTCAGCCAGTTCGAATCAAATATGCGCTCGGCTTCTTACTCGCGTCGAGTTAGATACACGTTTACGAGCAAAAACGATGATATTGTAGTTGATACAGTAAACATCATTAAGTCATGTTATTATCGTTTTTCGTTATGAGTTTCTGATAAGAACTGGCAAAATATAAAAATAAGTAGATACTTGACGTACCAAAAAGCAAAACTGTTGGTAATATAAAACCGAATATATACATTCTAATAAATATTAAAATGCGTAAAAATTGATGTTTGTTGTTATCAATATTTATCTTACAATACTTTTAATTATAGTCATGATATAATCATGATAATATTTTGATGTTGAAAATAATGTTTAATATGTAAAATTTAATATCGTACGAATATTTGGAATAAATTTTATTCAAATTTATTCTCGGTATAAAAATCGTGTAAATTACGAGAAAATTTAAGGAAGGCTTTTAAATTTTAAATGACAAAATTAAACGAAATCAAATTTTCGCCCAAGAAATTTTATGCTGATGCTTGAATAGCACTTTGATTAGGTACTTATGCAAACTGAAATAGCATGATCTATTCGCAGAAAAACGTGATAAAACAAGGTACATGATCAGGCACCTATTCCTACCACATTTTAATATTTCTCGTACGACAAGTAGCCCAATTCAGGTGACTCGACGCTAGGTCGTTCCTCTTTAATTCGAGGCGTATTCACCTTTCAAGTAGTCTCGTCTATGGCGGTGTAACTAATCCGTCGACCCCTTGTTCGACCCTATCTTTCTCTACGCGCGCGCACCGCACTTCCAACGTTCGTGATGAAGGGTTGGCTTTAAAACTTATTTCAAGTATCGGGCTTGCTTCCTTGTGCTGCGACGTCACGCGGAAAAGTTACCGCAAATTACAAGAGACCGAGTGCTGCGCGCTTTCTGATGTTTTGTTTATGAGATCGTACTCGCGGTTACATTGTTGGCAATTTACTTGCTAGATTTTGCAGACATTAGCAATTGAACGAGGAGTTTGCGATCGATTTCAATGATCTTTGTTTTGTAAAAGCATTGCTTTATGTTCAAGTCACGATTTCCTAAAATGTACAAATTTAGTATCTTAACATAGTTTTAAATGGCTTTTTTTACAGATTCTTATTTAAAAAAATAAGGGAAAAGCAGAAAAATGATGTGTCAAACATAGTTTACATTCGATTAAACAGCAAATTCGTTTAAAAGTTCCAACCTTTATTTCTTAAACCGTTTAATGAATATTAATTCCAACTTATATTATTTACAAAATGAACTTATCTAATTAATAGTTCTATGAACTTGGCAACACAAATGAATTATAATTAGATCGTATTAAACTCGCTTTATTAATGAGCAAAACCCTCTATAATGAAACGTTAATAAACAAAATTGCGTAAGGAAACGAAAAGGTTTTGAACAAGTCTCGGAGCAATTTAATATCGCGGTAGTTGTTTCTTGTTTTGAAAACATCTTTTTAATCGCGGAACAAGCTTCAAAGTCGAGCACTTTCCCGGCCAAAGATAACTCGCGTTAAACAAATTGACTTTAATAAATTAGGATCATGTATAATGAAAGGAAAACATGGCCGGGAATGTAAATTTACTTAGCGCACCGTTGGATCTTTGAAATTTGCTTTTGGACAAAAGAAGTACGCCCAGTCGGATGTGCAGAAAAAGATACCACTCTCGTTGTTCCGCCGCTTTAATTCGCGACTCGACGTCGTACGCGTAAGTACTCGTCTCTAAAACAGTCTCGACTGCTGTCAGGTAGACTGCTGCGCGCGGCCACTCGTCTGACGTAACTCGGGTCTCCTCCACTTGTGCCCGCGGTCGCACGTAAGGAGCGCGAACATCCCGCGACACGCCGTCCGGAATCACATTTTTATCGTCGCGCATTATGTTTTTTCCCCGCGAATTTACGACGATTGTCATAAATCGACATTATCGTCATAGATTGATATTATCCATTCAACGTTTCTCCACTTTTATTCGCCGTGAAAAAATAGTGAATAAACCTTCCTTTGTCTTTTCTCTTTACCCCGCCAATTTTAATTTTGTTTCTTGTTTCCTGCTTTTACTTTTTTTTTTTTTTATTACACTCTCCTCTTTTCCATTCGCCTTTATTCCCGAATTACTCGAACAACGCCGTAAAAGCGTATGGGAAAAAATTAAAACAAAAGTGACAGTCGTAAAGCGAAACATTTGACTCCGTCGAATAAGAACGCGGGGCCGCTTCTTATCGTAAAGCCATATTTTTACGGTCGCCGGCAATCCCGAAATGTTGACTACTTTTGTTTGGGAGAGCGCGATTTTACGCGTCATAAATTAGGATAAATGGATTTCGATTCAAATTTCGTGCCGCAAATGAATCGTAAAAGAATTGGATTTGCTGAACGATTCATTTTTCGGTCGCGCATCAGTCTACTGTCAAATTTGCGACGTCGTTTCGCATTGCCACTTCGCTGCCAGCTTCGCATTACAGCCTATCGAATGTCCGCTCTCGCAAGGATAAAATACTCTCACGTTCTTTTTTTCGTCATATCGCGTACCGATGATTTCGGATGCCGCCGAAGGATGCAACTCAAACGTCGCGCTTCTCTTGATTTCACTGCATTGTTATGTAACGGACAAATAAATATCGCGATTAGATTCGAGGCAAATTTGCAATGCTATTGAAAAAGTCGAACAAATTCGTTTAAAAACTTTTATCGGCGTAAATCCTGTTTCAAACTTTACGAAAATTTATATATTTTGTTGACAATTATTTTAGATAAATTCTAATCTGATACAAACTTTATTCCGTTATTGTGCTGAAATGTTGAAATAACTTCATGAAGTATTTATTAGATAAAACTATAAATTTATTACGTTGATATATTTTTATACAATTGAGATTACTTTAAATCAAATTTTCTTGATAGTAATACAATTTTTAAAATTACTTCAATAATGATTTTAACACATGGAGGGAAATGACGCGTGACAAATTGCAACGTATATATGAAATCAGTGACTTTAATGTCAAACTTTACATTTTTGGAAAAAAAATTTAATAATATACAAATAAATATCTGAAAAGTACAACGTACGTTGTAATTTTTTAAACACTTAGAAGCACTGTTCAGAAATTTATTAGTAAATACTATATTTTTCTCCGTAAAAATGCAAAGTGTGACATTATCATCACTGATTTCATATATACGATGCAATTCGTAAAATGGCATTTCTCTCCGTGAATTTGGATAATTAGCAGTTATGTTGAATCGTGCACAATTTTTGGTGAATTTATGTTTTTAGTTTACAAATTTGCAGTTTTAAATATGTATCAATGTATCTAAAAAAATTGCTTGATATATCCGCGGAGACACTCGGATTATGTGTACCGTCCTGTCGTGGGCAGTGGAGCAAACGGTGCTGGAATGGACGTCCAAGTAGAAGAAATCAATGCCGACCAGACAACGCGGCCGAGTTGTATTTGCCATGCGGTGTCGCGTCATAATCTTTATTAAAACTTGATTATAATTTCCTACCGCACGTTTTCGCGTGTCACGTGTGTGTCCGACAAGCCGATATCCCGTTATTTCTGAAATACGATACGCGCGCGAAACGCTTTCTCGCCAAAAAGCATTTGCCTTTTTATGAACTTCGTAAATCAAACACCGGGGGAATAATTAAAATGACGTTGCAAACACAAATTTCAATCTCGGCAAGGCGGATTGTAGTTTTTTATGGTGTGAATTTATGGAATGAGTGAAAGAATGAGATATTTAACGCTTTATACACGGAATTTTTTTCTTCTTTATTAGTACTTTAAGGGAGAAAGTATAGAGTAAATTTGCAAATGTGAAATAGGTTAAATATTTTATATCGTAGGAAAATAATTTTTATATTTTATGTTCGTATTATAAAAATATATTTCATACATTGAATTATATTAACGAATATATAATTATTCAATCGTAATATCAATATATTACTGTTCTTAACTTTGTTTTGGAAACATATCAATGTTTGAATAAATACCACGGTTTTTAAAAGCAAAGACATCAGCTTTAAATTTTGTGCTTGTGCTTAAAACTGAAAATTTTTCCCTTTAAAAAGCAGCGGTTTTGATTGAAAAACTGACAGGTGTCTGAAATAAAGTTAAAACCAGTAATATTATCTGTGCTATTTTTCTCCATGCATAATTCCGACTTTTCCATAGTATATAGGATTAGCTCTCGCTGCATAAAATTGAAACAATATTCCATACAGCTTACAAGTATTTAACTATCACTACTTCGCATGTCTTACGAATGTCTGTTAAATTATATCACAATAAATCGAGTTCGAAATTTATAATACTTTGGTCTTCTATTTTAAGCATGTTTCGTTGAACTTTCAGCATTTTGCTCTTTCAATTAAAATTGAAACAATCTTAAACGGGACTTTAACTTTGCGCAGCGAGTGATTTCAGGAACAGTCTTTACATTAATCAGAAGAGTGCTCTCGATATAAAGTGGGCAGAATGTCGTAATGCCAAAGCGGCTCACACGCATGCACGAATCAACTCATCTGGCGTGCTCGTTTTATAGTCCTCGAGTGCCAAGTGGAGAGAAATGACGGTACATTGGCAAAAATCATACGCGGAGGAACGACTATTATGTGTTTGTCTTTTGTTTTGTCGGTCTTGCTACGTACACGCGCGCGCACTCGTGTACATTGCCATTATTACGAAAAACGCGCTTTTCATTCTCAACTCGAATCCGCGGACCAATTATAACCATTCATTCGCAAATTTCGATTTCAGCGACGACAATCGCGCGTTATGATTGTACATAGCGCCAGGCTTTGTCATAAGTTACAAACGATTTGACGTGTTAAATTCAGTCTAGATTTGAATTAATGAATCAAAATATGCAGCATTGATTTTCGAGTTTGTTCACTCGGATGCGAACGGCAGATGCGTAATAATAATGGGTAAAAATGATTAGTTCTATCCAAATAAAACAGACTGATGCGTCATTCGAATAGGGGAAGGGGTGTATTTTTCCGAATTATCTGTCCTCGTGTATTTTGAGATAGAAGGGTTTTTTTATTGAGAATTTTTATATTTTACATTAGAATATATATTGAAAAATATTTCAATTAACTTGTCCGCTTGAATTTGTTGTGTTTTATATTTATTTTTCATACTAATTGTAATATCAATAAATGCAGACTCTAGATAATTCACTGCTCTGTATATTGTAATAAGGAAACGTAAGACTCAAAACTGTCTCATGTGTCATTCAAATTGTTCTTGAATTAATGACCATTCTGGTGGAGTGATGGTCCTTTGATTTCTTGTCAGTCGCAAGTGCGATTCCATATGACATTTTGGTAACAACAGCTGCTCGACACTGTCTGTCAGAATCGGATGTTCCCCGCATCACATATTTGCGTTGTACATCGTGTCCGGTTGTTTCGTGTAAAATCAGTTTAAGTGGGCGTGTAAATTAGGATTCTGGACGGGCGTCTATAATTGAAATTATAATTTTGACACGCATGGTGCATATTTAATTCCTCAAAAATAGAATGGAAAATCATCCTCAAAAGAAGTCGGTTTTTCTTCGTTTTATTCACTATGAATAATAATTCTTTTAACATCACTGTCTGCTTATATGTTCATTAATCAGTATCTCGGATGATAGTTACACATTTTACACGTAAAGTTTCTTACGCAGAGAATGGTGTAATTTGCTGCAATTTGTGAGAGATAAATACAGACTGTAAGGAACTTAGACGAAACTTTATAAAGTAAGTGCCAAAAAATGGTAATTACTTTGAGGTTGTTATAGATAGTTGATACACTTTATCACATCGCGCTGTTAATATTTATGATGGAATTGCAGACGATTTTTCAAAGTTTCAGAAATTGCCGGCCGCTTATGAGTTCGAAACGTACTGAAAATTAATTATACCAATTAACTCGTTTCGAGTATATTTTTAAGTTAAAGGAAATTTAAAAACTAAGTTAATTTGGTATCTCGAAGCCTAAAATTATTAAATACTTTTAGCTGTTTCCATATTGGCAACAATTATTAGTGTGTTTTATGTTATATAAAAATATATCCAATTTATTATGAGACCATAAATACTATTTAAGCTAAATGTGTAAACATATGAAAGTTAAGCAAAAAAAATTACTTATGTAACATGCACATTTTCTAAATTATTTATATATAGAGTGATTAAATAAATTAAAGTTATCTGGATAAATACAAGATAAATATAAATTTTCCCAATAACTTATTGGTTTTCTATAACTGCTGTCCCATATTACAATTATAAATTTTCAATTCAACGTTAACGATTTAATGGATCATGAAAGTTATTATTTGTATTATTATATAGATGTATGTATATGTTCATAAACAAAACATTCATCTAAATTTGGCAAATGAATTATATAAATAAGGAAATAAGTATTATTCAAAAGATTTACTGAAAAATTTAGTGTTTTAGAAATTCTAATTTACAATCTCCAAATAATTTACAAAGAAAGGTCTTTCATTTATGTTAGTCTAAATGGAATTTACACAACTACAATATTATATCAAATAAATTAACACGATCTGCAACCCAATATACCCCTCTTTTCGGTCTACATTGCCATAATTAAAATGCTCGCTATTTAATCAAACCGAACTCGCGACTTGACAATTGTGAGTGAAAAACAACGCAACGGTGTTTAATCATGAATGCGCGTTCGATCTGTGCTTAATGAATTTATTACTAACGTCGTACTCGCATCTGTTTCGCAGGTGAGCGTTAGCAGCTCCTCTCGTCTCGTATTCATCAGCATGCACTGTGCGGAGGTAACACTATAATTATTCCACCTCGATTCACGTCTCGGAGACTGTGTCGCCGGTCTCGAGCTTTTGGCTAAGGCGTCGCTTCTTAAAGCCAACGGTAACACTTTAACTTACATAATTATATACGAAACACGATAATTCAAGCAATCGCGTGTTGCTACTCAAGTTTCGTCGGGGTCGGTGGCGAGGGGACGGGGGGTGCTATGTGGGGTGTATCGTGTAACGTATTCATAAATTGCCCGTGGTTGCCTTGCCGCGTTGAAAGGGAACAAATCGGGCGGGTATTCAAAGCCCTGCGAGACCGAGTGTTCCATAAAACAAGACCCCGAAGGGGAGTCTGGAGTCGCAATCGCGGCACCGCGAGGCTCCACTAATGGAAACAGAATGCCCGCCAATTAACATAATTATTGTTATAATAAACCCCGGGCTGAACTTTCGCGCAAGATTATTGCGCGCGCTCCTCGGCCCAAAGGTACATACACAATTTGCCGCGAAACGGAAGACTCGCTCGACAAAGCTTTAACTCCCCGGTCCCCGTTGTAGACACACGTTCAACTTGATACGCTTAATACGCCGTCTCTTTCAGTCGACACAGTCAGATCTTTTTGTTGATTAAACGCGGCGAATTATTTTCGCGAAACCCCGGCTCGTTAATTAGATTTTGTTCGGATTACTTTTGGTCGGAAATTAGAAAGCGATTGGTGGGTGAAAAAAAGGGCTAAAGATTCTCCCTCCATCCCCACTCTCCCGATAATTTGTTTTAATTAAATTTCGCGGAATTGTTTAGACTGAGGCTTGATTTCATTTGTAGATATGTAATGAGAGAAGAAGAACTTTCATTTATAAAATGTTTCCACTTAATTCCATGTATATAATTTGGGGTGTTTCGTTTCCATGAAAAAAAATTTAAATAGGTCGCCATGTATGTTATGCAAACATTTCAAAAATTACATATTAATAACGTTGCATCGTCTTTTTAATGTATTTGCAATAATGAACATTACATGCGGGATATAAAATATCACTACCTATACAAATATATTTTAAATATATTTCACAATAACTTATTATTACAACTATTATTAAATGTATATTATTTCTACATTCTTATTTCATTTGTTTCAACTAAAAACAATAAATGCAAAAATATCAATTTCCACTTTACTCCGTTACTTATTTTCATTTATTCGTAATATAAATTCATCTGTGCAAAAGAAAAGTCATTTATATTTTTAAATAAGAAATAAGATTACCACAGATTTATGTTAAAACATTGTTTCAATATTGCTTTCAAATGAAATTTTATAAATTCTATTACTTGATACATCGAATGCTGCTCCTCGAGACGGTTTAAGTGTTTTTACGGCAAGAATAATGAGATTAATTTAAACAAAGTGACTTTGAATGAAGTTTGCATAATATTCCGTAAATTGACACTTCTCAGTAATACAAATTCACATATACGTAAACGAAATGAAATTCACATAGATTTTGACGTATTGTTGCTCGGTTACGGATATTTAGTCGGAGCAAAGTTATTCAATTTACGCGGAGAGAAATTTGTTGATTGTACCAACTACAATCGTAGCTAAAATTCGGCCTAACTGCATATTGTACTAAGACGATAAATTGTATAGTTTTATTTTATTGCAAGTATACAATAAAAAATTATACCAAAATTATACTAAATTATATCTAGCCAAAATAGAATTTTAACTGCTTGTAATTTTAATTTGGTCATCGATTCAGTCGTTTTCACACCACCTAAGAAGTTCTATGCCGATAAAAATATTAATAAAAAATTGCTTTTAAGCCGAATAAATAATATTGCACGATTTTTCAATTTCATTTGAATGACTTAGTTTTGAATTTGTGTACATTTTTCAAAATGAGTAGTTAATGCAGATGTTGGCCGAATTGAATTTATTTGAATTTGCATGAATTACAGATTATCTGAATATGCATGTAATCCAGCTGAATAACCAAGTTCGTCCAGCTCAACTTTGTATAAAACAAAATGTTTTTTTTTGCCGCAGAAAAGTTGTAATCGTTTTGATGGCGACTCTAATTTCTCGTAGTTTTGTATTTACTTAACACTTCTTGCGTGAAAAAAATAAATACAAAAAAAAATAAAGAGTGGACGTAGAAGGAGATTTGGCTGATTAAATTGATGACATAACGATTTAAACCATATTAAATTTATACACGCTATCAAATTAACGAGACAATCTTTTTAATTATTAAATTAACAGCACAATTACGTCATAAAAGTGCAGGGTATATCTACAGTAATTATGAAACCAGGAAGTAGGGCGACTGCTCAATGTATTATGTAGTTAATGACAAAAAATAATTAGTTATTCTGTAGTGTAAAATTGTACACAAGCATCGACAGCTTTGTTCATGAAGTTGCATGACAATGTAGGGTACACGGATAATATTGCGTTATAATTACGCAGCAACTTTGTAGGTCGTACATTAATAACGGTAATTACTTTCAAAATTTATTGTGGACCCCTAATTCAAAAAAATGATTCTATTCAATGCTCGAGTAATATTCTTTCACATATTTCATACATGGAAGTCAAATATTCATACAGTTTAAGTAGCTAGAAATAAAAATGTATAAGAAATAGATAAACGAATAGAAAAGAGAAAAAATATTATGAAAATATAAATCACATTTGATCAAAATCAAGATTAGATCAGTTTCAGAGAAGGCAAAACTCATTCTCAGTTTTTGGTCAAATTATTGAAAAGGAACTTGAAACTGGCGGAAAGAAAGTTACCAATTTTAAAGAAAATAGAAAAGTCTATGGTCATTGCGTCACTACCTTCCCTATTTAAGAGTAATAGAATATTCTTATATTAAATAGGATTTCCATTCATTATATGGACAAACCGAAATTCTATTTATTAAGAATATTCAACAGATGATACAAATTTAACGTAACAATTGCATGCAGTATATATAAATATGTACATACCAACACTCCATATGAAAAGATGTATATTTTAAATTGTTCGAAGCACTAATTTATCTTTAAATTTGCACTACACTATATAATTAATTAAACTTACTAACACTATATAATTAATTAAACAACACTGACCGAACGTAAAAATTTTAACACGTATAGTACACTGACCGAAACACAACTGCGACGATGTCAGCTGTCCTCGTCGTATATATATACTAGGCGTATATATTTACAAATAGACATATACTAATGATCAATAGAAATCTGTTTGTATTATCTGAGATAATATTTATCATAACATTAATTTCCTTTTAATAATAAAACTTAAATTTATTGTATACTAACTGAATAATCTTATTTTTAATTGATTTTCTATTAGTTTTAATAGGAAATTTTTCTTTGTACAGTATTCTTAAAGTTCACTTATACTTGATACTTATTTTGTTGCCGCAGAAAAATTGTATAGCGTAAAACTAGGGGGCAGATTTCGTGTATACACTGAGAAAAATTCATGAGCTACTTTCAATTCCACGGTGAGCTTACGTATAATTGTTAAAGTGAAACGAATTGTGCTGAAAACAAGTGAAAATAATCGTTAAAATCAACTTCATCAAGTACTTGTTATAGTTTTTCTTCAACAAACCCCAATCAGCTCTGAAATCAAGACTCTTGGAGTTGATTCAATTATATATCAGTTGTTATAAGTTCTTCGTGGAGTTGACTCAACTCCACCAATATGACTTGACTGAAGAAATATCATACATTTGTTTTAAACTCAGCATGGAGTTGCGCGTATTTAAGTTCACGATGGAGTTGACAGTAGCGAATATCGTTTGATTCAAACCTCTTTTTTTTTCAGTGTAAACAAATGAAAAGGCCGGTTCCCCGCGAACAAATGTTTCAATGGCGAATGACCTCGCAACGTCTTATCTCAAGAATTGCTAAAAGAAAGGTCTCAACTGAAACGCATCATTAGGGGAACACGGGCGCGGATGATAGTTTTTCCGGAGTCGCGTTTCGTTCCTCCTTTGCCGAGTAATGCACTGCATTCGAATCACATTTACCCGGCCGATAATGAATTCCTCGCAAATAATGCTCGCTCGGTCCTTGTCCCGCGCGAACCTCGCTTTCTCACTCCCTTTCGTTTGCAAAAAGACAGTGCACCGAATGGTTGAGCGCGTCTTAAACACGCTTCGACAAGCAAAATACTCGGTCTTTTAGTGAGCCAGATAAACAGGCCGGAAGTGGGAGCGACGAAGTAAGAAGTGAGCGCCGAGGGGGCGGGGGAATGTTTTCTGCAAAAGTTTCACGAGCGTCTCTCGCGAAGCTTCTCCTGTACACCGGATAAATTCGAAAATCTGGCAACGTTTCAGAAACTTGCGAGTGGAGATTGAGTATTCAGGAGAACCAGCGGAATTTACTTTCGATAAGCTTATAAGAGCAAACGGCGGAATTATTCCTGCGCCGTTGCACACTTGCGGTGTGATGTGATTCCTCCGCGCGTTTTGTCGTCGGAATTTGATCTTAATCGGATTGCAAGAGTTTGCCGAGAAATCAATCTTGACATGTTTTTTTTTTCTATTTCTTTTTTATTTTTTTGAATTTCTTTTTGTCACCAAAGTCGGTTAAAGCGCGTTGTGACTCGATGCTTGGAAATTGTCGCTGTTGCCCGATTCTGAGAAGTGGATTTGACCGGATTTCGTGAATTGGGTTTTTGGTACGTTGAAGACTGACGTTTTGAAGAGCCGTTTGATTTTATTGAATCCATGATTTGCAGATTGAAGTGAGAGGTGCGAGAGTGTTTTCGAAATCCGTGTTGTAATCATTAGGAAAAGTTGAAGAACAATTGTTTTAATTTTTTGAAAAATATTTGAAACGAATTAAAATTACGAATGTATCGTATTTATGAATCTAAATTTATTTTAACATTGTTTATGAATCTATGTATTGTATTAATTAACTTTATTATTACTATGTTTCTGAAAATGTAATCTATTACGAGAAGAAATAATATTTTTATTTTTAGAAGAATTTTTTCCTCTTAAACTGACGTGTATCCTATAATACCCATAAAAATGTCTAATATAATTTTATATATAGTTATAAGGTATTTTTTATTGTTCAAATTAAGATTGTTCTATATTCTTTGCGTAAAACTATTTTATATCGTAAATCATTTATTCTTTTTTATTCAGGCATTCGCAAGTACAAAAATACATTTCAGAAAATTCTATTTCCAATATATTTATTATATATTTTATACACTTTGAAATATGTATCATTTAAGATTCCGGTAAAACTGTAGGAATTCGGAAAAGTAATATATTAAGAATACTAACTTATAAAATTATAATTTATAAGGTTTAATAACCTGACTATTTTATATCAGCTTGTACGACATTTATGTATAGAAATTTGATATCAAAAAATTATGAAAGTTTCTCTAAAAATTAGGCCTTATTCAAACTCATATGTATCGAATAATCATATTTTTTCTCAATGTGAAATTTTAGTTTAAAAAGTTATGAATGTAGATCATTTGTATAGAATATAATAATAAAATATGTAAAATATTTCGAATAGAATTTTTTCAATACTAAATAAAATATAAGTACACTTCGATAGTTCCGTGCACAAAGTGTATCATCACTATTCCAAACAGGAAAAACATATTTCTCGAGTTTGAAATCAGAAATTGATTTCAACAGTATAAAATAGTTTAAGCAACGATGACAATATTTTCAAGATTGAACAACTTTTTTTTCCTTTACTTTTTTTCTTATAAAATGTACTTCGTTGTAACGTTGAAATTAATTAAGGAAATTTCTGTAGTCGTCTAATTAATTAATAAATAAATAATTATAAAAAGAATCTTAAAATATTTCCGTCATTATTTATGCTAAATAACAAACATTGTGATAAAGAAAAAGTGATATTAAAATTCATTATTTAAGAAAGCTAATAACGTAGGAGTCCTTGCAAGATAATACAAAAAGTTTTATTACTATAACTTTAAAATTTAAAAAAAATATACTGTATAAATTATACTTAATTATAAAAAATATACTTAAATTACTTGAACGCTGTATAAACAAAAAGATTCTATGCAAGCGCATCATTATTTAAAATTATATAAGCCTACGGGTATTGAATTTGGCGTTAATAACATTATTATGATTTTCTTTGTTGGTGTAGCAATTTGTATGTAGATTTAATTTTTTATCGTGAAAGTTTCACCGAGGGCCCAAGAGCTTTCTAGTTAAACCGATATCTTGGCAAGTAATTTGAGCCTGCAATTGAGATTTGACGTTAAATTGGAAACGGAATTCGCATTTTCTTGAACTTGTCTCATTAAAATTGCGTATTTCGTTACAATTAAAGATAGACCATTTCCTTCACCCCATCCCAACTCAGACGGTCCAGGATCATCTGCAGAATGTAATTTAAGAAAATATCGACTTACCTCTTTGTTTTTTGCGATAATCTCTTAACGTTATATCTTTGCTTTGGCCAGAATGTATGATTGTTTTCTACTCGAGCTTTTTATCGTACCATTAATTGCAATTTTTTTCACGCATTTTTTTTTACCGACATACCGTAAACGATAATTGTAATAGTAAAAAACAATATATATAGTTAAATTTATATAGTTAAAATTAACAATTATTAAAGTATTTTAAAATTTTCTAAAATATTATTAAACTTTATAGTTAACAGTTAAATAATATTCCGTTTCAATGGACCTTCAGCATATATTATTTAATAAAAAAATTGTTAAGTTCCTAAACTGTCATATTTCTAATTTTAGGCTGGAAAAATAATACGTATTTCTCAACTTAAACATTCAATACGCTGTTCATTAATATTTGAAAGACATTCCAAGCCATTTTTGTATAAAAATTTGCCTGCGTGCAGTTGCCAAATCAGGCTTCGAGTGTGCTTTAATTTAGTTTAAATTCTCTAGCTTCCACGCGATGTCATTGTTGATAATGTTATTATTTAATTCAATTCGCTGCAGCGCGTTTGATTAAGTCGTATCATAATTACGTCAAACATGGATTTAATCATATTTGATCACGCATATGTGCCTGGTCAGACCTAATCAATCACGATTAAATTTGGAATAGTTGATTATAATTTATAAAACAGTCACGTATATTATTTTCAATTTGTTTTAGTTATACTATAATGTTTTATTGATATTCAATAATTGTGACGTGATAATTATTATCAACTGAAATGAATTGAACGAGGAGCAATTGTGACGGCGCTGTGTTCACAATATAACTGTATAAATTTTAACGAGATTCGTCGACTTTGATAGCATTGTGGCAGAGCTGCGGTACAATTTGACAGTCCGGCAAACTTACACAAGTTTCGGCAGAGTTGGCCAGGTATAAGTAAGATTAGTCAATTTGACCAAAGAATTCTCGAGTCCAATTTTCGTATGAAATCGAGAAATCAAAGTACACTGAATTTAATCAATAACTTTATTTGGAAGTAATAAGTTTTGAGTCTAGATAGTTTTAAAACAATTGTTTCATAGTTAAAATATAATTCTAACTTAATATCGTTTAAAATTAAAAAAATATACACATGAAGATAATCCATTACGAAAATGAATAGTCATATATGTGCAACCTTAAAATTTATTAAAGAAAAAAGTTCAAGTGAGATCTGTACACCGAGAGAAAACGATAGCTGATTATTTATCAACTACAATTAATCAAAGACTTCGTTACCGTATAGACTCTACAGATCTTTCAGTGGCACCAGTCATATGTTTTGTTTTTCACTTTAGTATGACAAAAATTGAACTTTTTATTACCTTCTTTATAGGTGCATTACTATAAAAATGTTACTATATAATTCATATAAAAACAACACGTGTCTTTGATACGATCAAATGATTTACGTTTTTCTTGCATGGCTCGCCAACAATAGACAGACTGTTATGTTTATGAAATAGCGGCTTAAAATGGATTCCGTGAGTTACATAAAGGAAAGTTCATTATTAGAGGGATGCGTTCCATTGTTTCCGAATTCGCGCTTGCCCTTCATTGCTTTTATGACATTCATTGTCACGAACCAGATTTATGAAAAATTCGAAAATTCACACGTGGTGACACGTCAATGATGAATACTCGCTGGAAATGCGATGGCTTATCACGCGCGTTGTAATGAAGTCTGCGCGGGGATTTTATGAAGCCGCGGCCTTTATTTCCGGGGGGAATTCGAAGTGTAATAAAGAACACGCGCGGTGAATTATGATGCATCGTTACCTGGAAAGAAAAACAGCCTGACAACCACGCGCAGCCTTTTTTTCGCGTTTTAGATTATTTAATCGCTTCATTAAGCCGCTGATGAAAGTTGTAAAAGCGAGAGCAAAAATGAAACTAATTTAAATTCACGATAGAGAGGGCAATTCCTTATGAAAAAGCTTTCGTTTTTGTTTGAAAATAAAAGAAATCATAAAAATAAAAATGTTCAAAGAGGGCAACTTGCACAACCGAAGTACTAGTTGCGTTTCAATTTTATTTGAAAACCTTTTTTTTTTCTATTCTATTTTTTTTATTTTCGGTAAAATGTCTTTTACAATGTCGTTATTGTTAATTTTCTGCTTTGTAGTGCTGGTTAACGAGATAGTAAACTGCTTTCACTGATGGTACTTGCTATTCACACAATTTTCCAAAAAAAGGGTTTTTAAGTAAATCCATGTGTCGAGATGTATTTAAAAGGTTCATTTCCATGTTAATTTTGTGAAGCTTTTTAATGTGTTGTAATTAAATCTATTTTCGTATATCCTTTCTTTATTTTCGCGTAGGACAATTTCTAATAAATATTGTGCTATCATTTAATTAATAACAGTTTCAAAAATATATAACAAATATTTATTAAAATTAAGTTTATCTTATTTAAGAACCCGAATCTTTTTCAAATATAAATTTAAATTATGATAGAAAGGGAATTAACTTGCGTTAAAGTTGTACATAAAACAACAAGACAATATAAAAGCAATGTTAATTTAATAAACTATCGTAAAATAATATTTATAATTCTTAGATAAGTAGTGAAATTAAAATTTTCCTTTATTTATATTTTATGCGGTTAGCGTAACTGTAAGTTTCAACATTAATATGCAAAACGCTGCGACGTTTGCGCAATTAATTGTAAGTTAACAAGATGGGAAACGTTAAGTGGAGAAGGCTGTAGTTAGGCGAATAGTTTAAATTATCAGAACATAAGGCGTGAAAAAATTCGTGTCTTTTTGTACACTTCCGCATTTTAAGACCCTTGACTTATTATAATATTTCAAAAGATTAACGTTTCATTTCTAAAAAAAAAAAGAAAAAAAATCAAACACAAATAAAATTCTCCTACCAAAATATGACAATATTCTTTAAGCATTTATAATTAAAATAACCAGGATATTATATATATTTTCTGCAATGCCATCGAACTTTTAATTAGCAATGACGTAATTATATTTTCTTAAAAATATAAGAATAATTAATTACTGCTGCTTATCTGATTAGGAATTAATGATCAAAGTATGTAATTTAATTAGAACTTTTACGACTAAAAATTGTTCGATTAAAATAAAATTATTTAACTGATTGCACTAAGTAACGAATGTTTAACACACATTTCGTTTAAATTTCGAAGCGAAATCAATGTTGGCGCGGATATAAATTAGCTGCAAATGTCCTTTAATTCACGGCAATTTTTGCGACTTCAAAAAATAATGCATGCTGGAAATGCGAACGTTGGAACGGGATACGACGCGCGGCTTGGCCAAGACCAGCAACGCGATACCCAGGCGCCATATTTTTTTCCCAGTGAAACGAAACACTTAACAACGCGGCGGAAGTGCGCGTTATTACATTTATGCGATAGATCACGTTAATTGCCCGACTCCGCGAGGCACGTTGCTCGTAACTTATATGCGCCGGAGCAGCCGGTAAGTCGGGTTCCTTCGTACGCAGGTACTAATCTACGAACATTATACGCTTTTCACATTTTTCTTTATTTACAACTTTTCTCAATGATACATTTTCAGTTCTGGGAGAACTGATGTAGATAATCAGCGAATATAAAGTATACCTTTTTTCTCTTTCAAACCGCGAAACAAAAAAAAGATACCAAGAAGAAATAAGAAAGACGGACAAAAAGGAAACATTAAAGCAGAGAAAGGCCATAAGGCCAGAAAATTAAATACCGAAATTTCAAAAGTTGAGCGATCTGTGTATAAAAAATACGAGAAAAAGATAGAAAACACAACGGGGGAGGCAAAAAATGGTATTTATAGAAAAAAAATTAATTGTTGAGCGGAAATTGGCGCGCACTTTTCTGCGCCGCTGACGAAAGAGTGACGGTAAATTTGCATAAGAATTTTCGGCCGGGCATACGTTTCGAGGAAAGTCGCGGGAACACCTTTTTTTTTTTTTTTTGTCGCGGGACAATGAATGCCCCGAGAAATCTTGTTAATTTTAACGATCTCGCAATTTCGCACAAATTCCGGGCGCTGGGAATTGCTCGAAAATTTCCGAGATTAAACGGTCCGTTTAGCAAATTGTAATAACGCTCGCGCGGCCAAAGCAAGCCGCGATGATGTAATTCGGCTTGCGCTTGGCAAAGGAGGAGAATAACCCCGTCGCTCGGCGCGCGTATGTTATACATCCCCGACACACACAGCAAGCGATTGCGCAACGATGAATTCATTACGCTCGCGATCCGAGACCCTGTTGAATATTTTAGCAATGATTTTGTATGACTAGGGACGACAAGCAAAACAAATAACAAGACTGGCCCAACTTGGCGCGCAGTCGCCCTCTCATTGTCTCTTTCTCGTTGTTGAATTTTCCACGGTTGCCGAATTGTTGTTTGCCGAGTAGTTACTTTCGGGAAATTTGAGATGTTTGTCGATGGCTGAACGAAAGTGTGGCTACCTCGTTACTTTGTTATTTAAATTGCTGATTATAATGTTTCAGCCAATGACTTTATGAATAAAAAAAAATCGCGTTATAATCTGACGCTGCTTGTTCGATCTGAGAACGTGAATTCGGGAATAAATTATCATATATGAAACTAATTAAATAAAAGGAAGCTACCGGGAGTAACATCCAAGGTTGTTTGATGTAAGAAAACATGTGCAACTGAAATACACAACTTTGATATGGACTGAAAATTAGTTCCTAAAAATTATATTTTGTTAATCAATTGATTAATTACTTTATTTATAATTACGCAAAATTTGCGCGATTTATACAAATTATATTATAATAAGATTACAAAGACAGAGTAAATTATAAAGGAATGTAAATAAATCTTTAGAATCGTTACATTTGCATTGTGTAATATAACCCGTAGAATACCATGTACGAGAAATTTATGTAGTATTCATGTTATTTACATTTTTGAACAAGATTTCAGCTTCTTTGCACAAAGAAAATAAAATAATAACACTTTTAAATACTGACGTTAAATAATAAGAAATTAATTAAGAAGCGACATAAATTCAAACGCTAGACTATTTATAAAACGTTTTATAAAAAAAGATATTACTTTGAATTATTCTTAATTACTTTCAAGTCTCTCAAAGCAAGAACATTCTTTTTGTACAAATTACAATTGAATGTAACGAATTTTTAATACGGATAAGGACTTGAATTTCGTTTCATAAAAAGATAAAATTTGATAACACATTTGCATGCCGTGTGAAGAGGAGCTATTTATTTTGGAATTCGCAAACATTTGCAACACTCACACGGTAAACAAAAGCTGGTTCATGTCACTCGAAGGACACATTTGTAACTGAAATTTGCCGGGGACAAAAATTTTCGCGGCGTAATAAAATTTTGTTTCGCGTGTCGCTTCCTCTGTTCCGTCGATGATTAAATTTTTGTAAAAGCACTCAGCTTGCGCAAATTCACCGTCGTTTTGAGATCTGATGTCTTTTTTCGGGGCGCCGCAACAGGCGGAATTAGAGGTTATATCAGTTGAAAGTGCATATATGCGGCTGGAGAGGAGATAAAGCGAGTTGGATACTTTGGCCGAAGTTTCTTGAAAGACGCGAGAAATTCTTTTATCCCTAGACCTGTAAACATTCCGCCAGCGTTTCCACGTGTTACTCGGTTCATCTCTTCCTTGTTACGCACCTTCGATTTGCCGCTTGATCGTCACCTGCAGATGGGACGCTTACACACCAAACAAAGGATGTAGACAAATAGCATTTTTTTTTATGTAGTGCAAGCTGCCTTGAAATGGAACAGATGGAAGAAATAATACTATATGTAAAGACGCGCGCACGAAAAATTGCTCCAAACTATTTCGCCGATACGCGGAGATAGCCAATGACGTGGAACGCAGTAAAATGTCTTGTACAATGGAAATAATCGAATTCTGTCATATTCTGGACTTAACAAGGCATTCTGTTTGTAAACAATTGCGGAAAAAATTTATATATATAAATATTGTCAATAAATAAAAATTTATATATACACATCTATTATATAAAAACCAATAAAATACATTTCGACTTATTCTTTAAATCTGGTCAAGAATTGCCGTAGGTATTCCAATAATATAATGCTTTGACTAAATTTTGAAAATTTGATTGCCGAAGTGCAGCGAATGAAACGAAATGATTAACCCCATCAAAATGACATATTAATACATATTGAATCATCCAAACGCAGAGACAATTATCATCCAAAAGCAGATTTGGAATTTGATTTTTGAACGGTAATTGTCTTTGCATTTGGATGATTCATTGTGCATTGACATGTCACTTTTATTATTTGAAATAGGGAGAATTATTCAGCGCTTGGTGGGAAAAATCGTATTCCGCTTGATATGTCGAGTTCTGCGTAATAATCGAGGCGGATCCTTTGAACGGTTATGACGCGGTTCCATCAAAGAGGGTATATTAATGTAGCTAAAATTAGAAATTATTTGAAATGTAATGGAATTAAGCCGCGGCGCGCGCGTTGATATTGAAATAAAAGGAAAACTAGGTCAAAACAACGCGCATGCAAAGCAGACGCTGCAATTTGTGTAAGGATTTTAATTGCTTTACGTTCACGGTATGAATTCCGATTAAACACGATGGTAACGTGGCCGGAGGTGACATGCTGGTTATTTCAGCGCACGGTTACCAGGTTACGAACAGGAGTGTACTCCAACTGCCGTGCCTTTCGCTACGCAATCAAATTATTGTTGGAACGCCGTGCCTTTTACATACATACATCGCCCGACAGTTTATCGAAAGCACTCTTGACATTACTAAGTCAAATTTAACGAAACTGTTGACGATTGAATTAAACACTTTCAACCGCTCAATAGACACGGATATTTCAGGCCGACCGTTGTTTTCCGTCGCTTTTGTTTTTTATTCCACTTCAATCAGTTCCGATTCTCAACATTTATCATTTCGCTCGCTATAATAAAGCGCGCGCACCAAATCAATTCACTTTTGATCGGCGCAAAATCGGGAAATCAATTAAAAATTATCACTCGCCGCGCGCTTCCTATCCAGTTTCTTCGCTGGCAACGTTTGTTTCATCCGGTGAAATTCTCGCTCGAGAATTTCACTTTTAAACTGATTATTTTGTCAAATAGGGTTTGCCAATTGACCAATTCGGAACTGACTCGGTTCGGATTATTTTTAACTATTGCCTTTGTTCGATGGGCGAATAAAAAAGAGAGAGAGAGAGAGATAGAGAAATTCGTTTGAAACAGACTTCGGGTACGGAACGGGAGCGATGTCGAAACTGCGGGCACCGTCTGAAGAATTTTTGCGGAATTTTTGATACGATCTAATTCCGTTTTAATCACGCTAATGGCGGGTACCGTGCATAATTGAGGCGTTTCCACTATTAATTTAATTACCGTTTGAAGTGGCTTCATGCCACATTTGCATAACGTTGTATTGAAATTCGAGCCAGTTTCGGGAAGTCTCGTGTATTATAAAACAGCTTCGTCTTTATTTATCCGCGTTTCTCCTTCGCTCGCGGTAATTTCGCTGATACGCACGCACGGAAATCTATCTATTAATTAGTGTCATTGTAATGTAACGTTATCTGCGGATGGAAAGAGACTAATGCATTTTCGTGCAAACACGGATGATAGCGTATGATTAAACGCGGAGCCTACGTCACCGAACCTGTATAAGTTGCAAACACTGAGCCCGTTATGGGAAAGCACATAAGACGAGCGCAATATAATTAATTGTCCTCTGACGTATGACTGAGCGTGTACTCGCACGTGCGACTGTTTGTAGCCGCTACACGGTATCGACATTATTAGGTTATGAGAATGCAATTATAACGTTGACATTGAAAAGTTCCCAAACGCAACATTCTTACTACTTTTATTATGATAACATTTATGTTGCTCAATTTGTTTACTTTATTGATCCAAAGGTGATCTAAATCTCGAGCGAGGATAATTAACTTCGAGTGTGTATTATTTTTTATAATATCTATGTTGTTTTTCTCACAAAACTTCAACTTGTTTCTCCCATTATTTTAGATTTAATTATACTTTAAATTTTATAAAATGATTATACTTTTTTAAATTGCGCGTCAAAGTGTTAATAATATTCTATTACATTTAATTATCACCGTTTTCGTAATTCCCGACTTTGTAAAATGTTTATATTAAAGTTTGAGTAATTAATTTAATTGATCATCGCATAAAATTCTGTAATAAAAAATGTTTAACACAATTATTAACGAGATTTTAATCAGCAAAATCTCTACACCGAGTTTGTTAATTAATGAAGGGAAAAGGGGATTGAGTCGTAATTTGATTACAACGATTTGCAAATATTTTTTGGAATCAATAGCGCTATTCCGCCACAGATAAGCTCATCGAGTGTTGCTCGCGTGTCGTTTCCAGTGGTCCTTCGATTTTTCGCACGCGGCGCAAAATTAATGCGTTTTGTCGCATGACTGACGCGAGATTAATGAATATTCAGGAGGTCGGTAGTGACACATTCACCCTCGGCAACTTCGGAAGAATCAGCCAAGAAAATATCCTGACGTTAACGCAATTAATTTACCGGGAACCTTACATTTTAATATTCATCTACACCCGTGCGCACCTTCGCCGGCACCGTTTACGAGATTCCCTCTCGACTTACGTCACACTTTTCAGCCCCACTCTCTGATATTTTTCTCAACTGTGCAATCCTGTAAATAACGTCGAATAACTTTTTTTTTATCCTTCATTACATCGAATTTTTCTTCTGTCGTTCTTTTCTTATGCAAAATCCTTCATGTTCGTATTTTCTAAATTTAGCGCACAGATTGAAAACTAATTATTTTTAAATTAATATTTAAGAAAACGCGAAGAAAGGTAAAGCAATTTACATTGTTAATTATAATTATCGTACAACGAAATAAATAGCGATTGAATAATTTTAATTACAAATTAAATTTGTTATTTAATTGTTTTTTTATTATTCAAATAAATCTTATCATTTTATTCTGCCTACTTTTGGTGATCATCGTGTTGGAATAAAATTTGCATGATTTTATATTAACATTTGCGCTCTTTTTCTCTATAAATATTCAAACACTTATGCAATGCTTACGAAATAAACTGTAAAATTGAAATTCAGTTCTGGGTCGGTAGCTCAGTATAGTCGTTTCGATTCTACCAATAACTGTCGAACACTTATCTGACTACTCGTTCCTCAGAAAATACTTCGCTCTTGCATAACGGGAGCAACGCTGGTTCT
Organism: Leptoteleia sp. ZL-2020; assembly: GCA_022817305.1. NCBI lineage: Eukaryota > Metazoa > Arthropoda > Insecta > Hymenoptera > Scelionidae > Leptoteleia > Leptoteleia sp. ZL-2020. Next base: position 22,856 of record JABFPN010000235.1, on the reverse strand, counting down.
ACATCGTGAATAAGAAATACTTTCATTCAAATTTTAACATATAAGAAAAAGACGCATTTCTTAAGAAAATGTTCGATACGAAAATGTGAACTACAAGTAACTGAAAATAATTAATTACTAAGCAAGCACGGGTTTTTCTTTTTCATGCCAAGCGTTTAAAAATATTTTAGAAATGTTGCTGTCCGTACAGTACAACATAAATTATTCAGTGTATTATTTATTTATCATTTTATTTTTGTATATTTTTTTATCATTACATGTTTCAACTTATCTCATCTAGTATTTATTTTTTTCAAACGCTAATTACAAATTTATCGCAAAACGAAACGCCTCATGAAAAGTAAAATAATAATAATAATAATAATGACACTTAAATTTCGGCATAAATTCGCAAGTACTTAAAGGTTAATTAACATCGCGCCGAAACGATTCCGATCCGAGCCGAATCGCCGTATCTGCCGACATATTTTTCTCTTGGCACCTCTCCCACTTTTGATACACCGTATCTAATCCAATAATTCAGCGTAATGCATTCAGAAAGAAACCAGCGCGAAATAAACTGCTACTTGGAGTGCGTGAAATAGGCCAAGCATGTATTTGAAAAGAAATAATGCAGAGTCGGGGAGTTGCGACTCGTTGAGGGGCTCGTCGCGCTAATTGTGAAGGACACTCGTGCACTTTCGATAAGCAACAAGAAGTCGGAAAGGCGAGAAGAGACGACAGAAACTTCGTTACATTCCCCGACGCCCCCTCGCGGCCCCTCCCGGCCCCGCGCAGCCTCGGAAGGAACGGGTGAAAGAGCGAGACGGGCGAGGCACGATGAGACACTCCGCTGGTATATTTATTTAATTAGTCGTATGGCACGGCGCAGGGCGGGGTACCGCGGGACATTACAGATAGATTGCTCGGTGCCCCCCCGTGGACTCGCTAATTAAACTCCGTACGAACAGCGCCGGCGACGAGCAGCTCGTCGTGAAATTCACGCCGAGGCACGCGCTCTTCGTCCTTCCCATTGCCCCGCTTTATGAGATCTAAGAAAAATACGTTTATGTCACGTAATCTATTTCTTGCTAAAGGCTTTTTACGTGCCTATTAAATGCCGTGACATTTTTTAATCACTACTTTGTCCGCGCGGCCGGGGCGCGGACAAGCTCGTAATTGGAAATTAAGGGAATCCCTCGATGGACGACCAGCTCCGATGCAAACAAATGAAAAATTGTTTAAACCTTGAGAAATAATTGAGTAAATTTACCATAGATTCTGGCAGTATTTGTTTTTGTTGATATCATATTCGCGTAGTTATGCCATTGTCATCATACACTATATCCTTTTAATCTTAAAGGTAATAGTTCTTCATAACTTTTCCTCAGTGCATTTTCATTGAGGATATTAGCAACAATCAATATATTAGGATTCAGTTGTCTGCATTAGAGTTAATCGTTGGTTGAGATAACTCGTTAAGGTGTACTTTTGCAAATAATGTACTTGTTTCAAGGCTTTTTGTTTCTCCTTATTAGAGGGGAAAGACTCCAGTCTCTATTTGTCATGCGACCAGATTTTTACTCCCAACTCGCTCCTGGAATACGAAAATTAAGATCCACAGTTTTGTTCGTCTCCCATAGTTCAACTTTTTCTTTGTTTTATTTAATGCGAGCATTAAAATATTACTGTTGAACATTTTATGTCGTTTGGCAATGGAAACATTGGTATTTGCGTTTTTCACTGGCATATTTATTTAAGTTTTATTAAATTTTTTTATTTCAGTTTAATAAAGTTTCACTTCGATTTTCATTTAAATTGGAATTATTTATATTTAATTATTGTAACTTGGTTGTTACTTTGTTTGTACACAATCTATGTATACGATGAACAGAATTCTGTTTATTTTGTTGTTCATTTTTTTTCACCTGTGCAGCCGTTTGAAGTAACACGAGGCAGTTTTGAAATAACTTGAATTTGTCGGAAACGAATTGTAAACAATTTCAGTTCATGTTTAATAATCTCGAAATACTTGCTTGAATTTACTAATTAAGTTACGAGCTTAATGTAGACTATTTTTGTAGCACATTTTGCAAAAGTTTATTTTAATTAAAATATCAAAGACACTTTCGAAATGAAATGAATTCTTCATGCATAAAAGTTAATTTAAAATAAAATGTTAAGAATGTTGAAGCATAGTATTACGTTTCCGAAATTGCCGTACTTTACGCGAAGAGCGTTCAAACGTTTTGATTAAAGGCATTTAAAAATTAAAATGGCAAGGACATTTTTCTATTTGACGCGAAGAAAAAAGGAGCGGTCTTTTGACTGTAATGGATTTCCTTGTATTGAATGTCACGCTACAATAAACACTCGTATATTTTTTTTGTCTTTATTTATTTTACTTTAACTTTAACTTCTGTTTATTTTGCCGCTTTAAACAGTTTTAACTCAATGGTACTTCTGATTGCAAAAGTAGTGTTCTCAATCAGTTAAAATAACCGAACAATTTCGTTACAATTTATTCCCGATACATTTCCGAACGAGCGTTTCCAACGGATGTTTAATCTTGTGCATTACTTTCATCTTCCGTTGCATTTGTGATTATTAAATTGTTTATTAAATTTCTAAGGTTATACAAATAAATTATAAATTTCATTCAATGTTGTTGAAAACCAGTTAAGTTTCTTGAAAATGATGCCATCATTTACGATCGATAAATGTTAATAACTAAAACTTCTCACAGATGTTTCTTCGTGTGCAATAAGTTTTTTTCAAAAAAATATTTTTTTCCGTATAGAAGTGCAACAAAATAAGTTGGTTTCCGTAATGAAGTAAAATTTCAGGTCGTAAATTTTCGACCGGATTCGCCTTAAGAATTTCTCCGCATTTTGCGAAACGTCAGGGTGGCTTAAGTACGTGTTTATTTTTCATTAAACAAAATGAATTTGCGTGAAAGAAAACTCGGGAGCAAACAGCGCTGTATCGACAAATATTGTATCCGCGTAAAAGTCTGTCGCATAAATTTAGCTTTGCGTTGACAAAATACGGATAGTATATGCCAGGATAACGCGAGATCAACTAGCAGGCGACGAGGACGTAGCGAGGATTCGCGAGTTTGCATTATAGAAAGCTCGAGGATTTTCGGCTCGCGCTTATATCAGCTTGCGCAAACAAAAGGACAGGGAGTGGATTGTTTCGCAAGTCCTAAGTCCGGCGTAATTTTATTGCGCGGGTCTCCTTGCGAAAAGCCTCGCGCATTATTCTCGCCCTCCCACCGGGCTTGCGCGCGAACCAACTTCTTTAATTAGAATGCTCGCTTGAGGTTCGCATTAATCCCTCGCGCGACTTCGCCGAGCCCTCATTTGTATGTGCGATTGCGAGCCGCGATATTTTTTATCCGCAATAATTAAAGAACGGTCGAAAAAAAATGTAATTCCTTTCGCTCCCACGGCCGCCGTAATTTACGGCGCGCGTTATAATTTTTATTGCGCTGTTTTTCCAATGATTACGCTTTCCGCGCGAGACAAATTAAAGTGCGCTAATTATGCGCTTCTTCGCAATTGATTTTCGCCAACGTAAAAATGATTAAACGTCGCCCATTGATTTCACGTTAATTAAATTCTGCTGCCTCCCGTTTGATTTGATTGCCATGTTACATCTTCATTCAATTCATTGTAATTTCACAATTCATTATGATTCGCCAATTCGATTCTTTCGTTTAATGCAATATTTTTTAATTTTCTTGTATAAAATCTACAACCGCCCTATAATTAAGAGCAATTCTTTTTGTCTTTTAAAAGAAATTATTTCCTTAATTTGCAAACATCTATCAAAACAGATGAGATTTTCTTTCTCACGTACGTCTATAGTTACAAATCTTATAAAAGTGATAATATCCTAAATCATTTGAACTGGTTTTTGTATGCAATATTCTAAAGTGAATACACGCTTTGGGAACAAAATAATTGACGACAGCGTCGGCAAGAAGCGATATTATAACTGAATGGAACGAGAAGAATTTACGTGACGAGTCGATAAGAAAGATTTACAATTGTACATTCAGACGGCGTGAGTTCTGTAAAAAAGAGAGCATTTACATGCATTATGCCGGCGCGTGCATAGGCTTCCTAATAATACAGATAATTCTGGCGCGATTAGGAACGCAACCGCCAGAGGAGCGATCCTTCAGAGACGCTTACGAAGCATTCTCGGAATATTCAGACCGACCTTTCAACCGCCGACTAACTCTCTTTCTCGCTCTCTCATCTTCTTTCATCGCCCCTTTTTGCATTTATCTCTGCTTTCTCTCCGACTCTTCCGGTCGGCGCCGAGAACCTTCGAATCCCCACAATAAACCTGGAGGACTCACAAGCACCCGCTGCTTAACACACGCTTCATGTACATTTTTAAACGGCACCAGCTTTTCGCCTTTAGTTGCTTCTGATGGAACTTCATTTTACGAACTTTACGGCTCGTAATAGAAGAGCTATCGGAGCAATTTTCAACATACTGCTTTTTGCGTATCTTATGCAGTGCAAAACGAAATATTTTACCCACAAATTTCCGCCCATAATACGGTTAATTTGTAATCAAAGACTGTATCTAGTGGCATAATTAGATTGCGATATTTATTGTGATTTTTTATTATTTTTCATCGATCTATAACCCAGGTGGAAACACCAACGGTCTACCAATCTTGATAAATGGGCTAAGCTTGGCTCAATATTGGCGAACAATCTTCTGCGATTAGGTGTAGGTGAATCTTGGGCCAAACATTGGGTCTTCATTGGCACAAGCTTGCGACAATTTATTACCAAAATTGATCGCTAAGCTTCATATAATCTTTTGCCAAGCTTGATGCCACAATTGGTCGAAGCTTGGCACAAAACTTAAACCAAGCTATACTAACTGTAAACTATAAATCAGAATAAATTGATGTTTCATCTCAGAAATGAAATTCAAATATCATAATATCCTTTTAAAAATTATCGACCTAAAGTTTAATTTATACTTAAATTTTGTAAAAATTCTCTACAATTTCTCTCGTATAACGTATTTTAAGCCACTCTACAAACCAGCAGGAAATTATCGCTCCAATTATTATTCCGCAAAGTATGCCATACGATAATTAGCATGTTATTTTTACACTCCCTTTTCAGTTACATCTCTTTAAAAAAAATATCGCGAGTTCCCTATGCTAAAATGAGACCGGTCGATGTCGTTTAAGGTGTCAAGAGTAATACACCCTTCTAGCCAAGCAATAAGCATCTTTGACAATTCCGACAAGAAGGCAAACTTCGTTTAAAATAATTTAAATTTCGAAAAGAAATTAAAAACAATTATTATTAAGCAATATTAATTGATAAAATGGAATTCATTATATATTAATAGAAAAAACAGCCAGAAATTTTAGTTTAAGTCTAAATTTTACCAACAATTGGTACTATTTTTCTCAGTATATTCCCCGTATTTATCCGATTAAAGATTGTGCCCGCAATAACGTGCAAAATTAATTTCGTTTCACGTCGACAGAGACACGTTCATCGGCCTCGGAATAATTCATGGAAAACAATTCTCCTTAGGAAAACTGCAAATGCCCGTAACAAAATTAATCTTTCATCTGCGCGGGGGTGTGACGAGCGTTTCGCGCGGAATCACCGAAACGATTTGTTTATGATGATGAATTCGTTTTTGGTCGTAAAGTTAAGATTTTACAGCTCGGCAATCAGCGGTGGCGATGAAGATCCAGGCCTCGACTACATAACCCGACGATATTCCGGGTGCTCCATCTTGATACAGAACTTGGAACAAGTGTTTCGATGTTTCTCGACGCCGCTCGTAGCTTACAACGGTGACATTTACTCCCCCGCCATTTGCCGGTAATATGCTGTAATATAGCCTTCATCCCTGCGCGTTATAGCGCCACGGTAATCGCATTTTCAAAGAATTGCTTATACCACCCTGCGGCCAGAGCTCTTGCCGAATAAAATCTCTTCGTTCGTATGATAGATTGCGCAGATTCGAGGCGGAAAAAGGGAAACGCAAATCGCTCTCTCGGCTTGTTTTTTGAAATATACACTCCATATAATCGTGTACTTTTGTTCACTTGCACGTACCGCGTGATGTATCGGGCAAACGATTTGTCTGCGATTCGCGACTACATACTTTGCATTTAAATCGAAATCAGCCCTATTTGTCCAATTAATCTATTACCCGGTAGCTCAGTCGAACTGTTGCAATACGTGAATTTTAATTAAATTAGATGAATCGTTGCGATTTTCGTCGAGGGCGCCTTCCTTTTTTCGCAATAAGCTGATTTTTTTTCGCTGCTCCACCTTAACTTTCGCCATGTTTACACTCAGAGAAATGAGTCATAAAAAATTATCATTTAAAAGGAACGATTCACTGTTTTCAAACGTACTAAAAGTATATGTATGTATAAAAAACTATAATATTCTAATTATTATATATCTCTCGAAAAATTATCAATTTTTTATCTTTATAACTGTTCAGGAATCAATTAATTTATTAGAGCGTTAATGAAAGTTAATTTATATTTTGTTGTTTATATTGCAGCTAATTAATTAAAATAAACATCCAATAAACTACGGAAGAAACAACTGATTTAAATAAAAAAAGGTATCTTTGTTTTAAGACATTATGTAATTTCTTTTAAATTGTAATTTATTACTTAATTATGTTGAAATTAAATTGTTATTTTCTCGAGTGTAATAAAATAAACGTAACATAAATCTGATTGGAACATCTTGACTCGGCAAAGTGTCTCCATTATTTATATTTGTGCACTCGAGATTCGTATATAACATTGAAGACTATGTTATTCTGCGCTATACATAACGTTAACCAGTCCGAAAGGCACCGAGCGGTAGTTGTTAGCTTTACAATATTCGCTTCACAATTCTAAGCTGACTAGTGTCATAGCACATACAATGTGAAATAAGTTACAGCAGTTGTTGTCAAAGTGCACCACATACTTGCTGAAATTTAGTGTTGCCCAATATTCCACAGAACTATTTAGCACTTAGCAAGTGTATTTTATTTACAGAAGTGAAATAATATAATGGATATGATAATTGAAATGATAATGAAAATTAATCGGGGAAAATATATTTCGAAACGTGAATTTAATATAATAAAATTTCGTGTATAAATAGAATTTAGCATTTCGCGCAAAAAGATTTATTGAAATAAATTTCTCAAATTATATTATAAATATTTCACGAGAATCATTATTTAATTTGCATTTAAGAGTGCACTTTAATAAATGTATTTATTTGCTCAATAAAATTGGACATGCTATATGAATGATATAATTTTCATCGGACTTTAGTTTAAAATAAGAAAATCTCTCAATATTTTTTTATTTCCGAGAGAAGAATGAAACCATGTCAGGAGCTTATCAGAGATTTTTAAATAATGGTAATATGATTTGGTCCTGATCAAATTTATACCGAACACTGATAAAAGGTGTAATAATACTTATCAAGAATGTCTTTGAAGTCGTTGAAAATTTGATTGCTATTCAAAGCCACGTCAACTGAGACTGTCAAATCTCATTTTAATTTTAATTTAAAAAGGAACTTAATCATAATATAATTATGTAACCACCTTTAAAATAATTAGGACGAAAAATTTAAGATTTGAAAATGTAAACGAGTAGTTTCGGTATAATTTTACAAACATTTCCAGAGTAGAGAGAACAAAAATTTTAATATGCAAAATGAAATATAACAATGTCACCGTTACGATTACAAGTTTCGTAATATAGGTTGCAATTTTCCATGTATCATTTCTCTTCGTGCAAAGGTATTCTAAACGTCTACATCTTTCAAATACTTGAATATTCCTACCGACAGATGTCTCTGCAATATTATTAAGATATCGAATATACTAGAGACATCACAGGGATCTTTTTAGAACGGAAATTATGGTAATCTTCATACGTTATCATCGCATTATACTGGCAAAAAAAAACCATTTTAATGTTAATGGCAAACTTCTTCTTATCTTTTTAACGCTTTCCCAGTACCATAGAAAATTATTTCAACTTTGTAACAAACAGTTGCAAATGTGAAACGAACGTTACGACGCGCCATAAAATGAACGATTAAATCATGGAATGAAATCAAAGAGGTTGATAAATTGGCAAATAAAAAAAAAAGTCGCAAGAGGCGGAACGTTATCAAGAGAGTTCGGGAGATGCGACTCGACATCGTCGCCCATACGCGACTATCTTGAAAACTGGCTTATTTTCAGCGAGACTATGAAAAGCTTTGCAGCGTCGTCGGAGCCCGGCCACCGCAGGGAGTTACAATCGAAGCTCAAAAATGCATTATGGCCGGGCGGAACAATTTGGCGACACTTTAACGCCGTATCTCGAACGGCGTAATGGCGCGAATAAAGTCATAAGTTTCGCGATATTTGTACAATTCATAGCAGTCGCAGGGCACTCAGTTGCAGCGCCGTGGTATTTTCATTGTCGTGAGTTGCTAACAATTAGTAGTTAGCAGCCCCTAGCGGATTACACGAGTACGGCTACGATTATTACCCGGCGCGGCAATAGTACTAACGATGCTTTCGCAAACTTACATTTATCGTTACTGCACCATAGAATTTCAGAGTGCCTTCTGGCGTGGATTTTTCTTTGGACACTCTCTTTCTCCGTCTGTCTCCGCGCTCCCCCCCCCCCTCCCCCCGCCTCGCAACGACTCTCGAGCGGCTCGGCGAGTCGAGTGCTCGCGGCAAGGGTTGTATTTCGAAAATGTGAAAAGAGTCAACTACCCTCTCGAGTCTCCCCTAGTACACATTTTTGTTGATTCTGCCGGCCCGAAAACGATGAACTAATCTCGCCGTATCATTTCTTTATCAACCCGTCTTACCTTCACTCCCTCCCCCCCTTCGGCCCATTTACGTGCTCATTCATTTATTTTCCCGCGTCACAGTTATTGCGTGTTTATTTCGTAAGTTGGTTTCTGTTCGAATGTTTGATTAGGGGTGACATTTGTCAATTAAAGGCACGTAAAAAAAAGTCTTCGAAAGTAGAATACTTTTTTATAACACGTTATATATGATCAAGAGTACCTAATTTTAACGTTAATAATATGACGTCGAATACAATTACAATAATAACAGCAATAATAATAGCGATCCTCAAGTTTTAAATAATATTTCTGTATATTTTCAAAATAGAAACGATAAATTACAAGTTTATAAGACATAAGACTGTTAAAATGAAATCAAACCAAATCCTTTTAATTAATTTTAATATGATACAGAAATAAATTACTACTATTAGTTTAAAGTTTTAATAAAACAAAGATGTCTTATTATTGTTATAATATTACCAAACATTTGAAGTACACGTATTGTTTGATATTTCAAATGATGTCATTATATTGTATTCTATATTTAAATTTAGAATTTAAATTACTTTATATGATGGTATATCAGATTCTAAAATATGATGTAACAACTAGATGTCTTTATTGTTTCACTAGATGTCGTAACCGATGTAATTAATAACATAATAATAATAATTAAAAGTTACGAGATTTAGGGTACAATGAGGTATCGAATAATTTAAACGTCATAGTATTGTTCAGTTTATTAAGCATGATATAATAATTCTAATGCAGATTATATCTAGTCGATGAAATTGCGTCGTTGCATTTTACATGCATACATCATTGCTGTAGGAACAAACGGTATTGCAGCTTATAGTACACGTATAAAATAGGAACGGACATCTATCTTCGAATTCAATTAAAATTATCATAAATATGTTGTAACAATATACATTCTAATAAAAATGCATCGGATCGAAGCGGAGCAAGCAAATATTTCTGCTGAATTGTAAAATATACATAGCGCAAACTTTTAAATTTCAATTTGAAGCATTTTACAAAATTCAGTCACATTTTATGCATTTAATTTATTCATTTAGATATTATGATGAAGTATAAAATGTATAAAACACTTATCGACGTTTTCTAAATTGTAAATACGAAGTGAGATGTATTTTACAGATTTCTTTTTAATTAAGAAGAATTGGATAACATTGAAAAAGGTATTTCTCACGTTAGAGGGAGTTAGAGAAAGTCAACTAATAAAAGGAATCCTCCGAAATTTTTTGCTTCGAGAACAAAAAGATAATTAGATTTGCAATCTCTACCACTGAAGTGAAACCCATGAGGGATCATTAGAAAATTTTCAAGGAAAATAAAAAGTGCGAAATACTTGGAATAGTTTATACCTATTATGCATTAGTATGAGATTCTACAGAAAGCCTTCATAATTATATATTCTAGAGTTTCTCTTAAGCAAGATAACTTGAAAGAAATAAAAGACTGGAAGATTTAATGTCTGTTTCTTTTAGTGCAGATGCAACATTTGTGCAGCATATATATCCATGTTATCGTGAAAATCTTCGGAAAAATTACTTCTCAAAAATATAATCAAGTTCAGATAAGTCGGCAAGTTGCACGAATACATCCCTCTTTAATTTTTGCAACCTAATTTGCTCGGTTGCCTCTCGCAAGTGATCTATAGCAATTATTGCACAACAATGATGCTCCATAAAAATTGATACCCTACGACAAAATTTGAATGCAAAGACGATTTGTAGAAACAAAAAAACGGTATGATTGCGCGGTATAATGTTAACTTTGTTATTGCGCAGTCAAAAGAAAATGACTTCGCGATTAATAAACAAGTTACGTGATTGAATTAGTCGGTACGGCTCCGAGCGAGCAATTTGCATGGCACACTTTTCGACGTGTAATTCTGTTATTCTGACGATGGTAATTGTTTTAACTCGCGCGCATCAATTGGACTTGATATTTTACATCAGTTGCGCGGGGGTTTTATGATACGACTAGCCGGTGGCGGTAACTTGCTGAAACCCGCGTTGTCGAATACGGGAAGCAAATCCCTCACTCTTTGACATTCACCGAGAGAAGTCAGCTCGACCCACCTGTGAAAGCAATATGCGTTTTAATTATTTCCACTGGATGTACAATTAAATCCATATTGTGTCGCGGATCACCTCTTTTTTTTTCTTTTTTTTCACTGCGATGAAGACCAAATAACAAAATTTAACTAGAGAAAAATAACAAAACCGCTGACTCAATTTTAATATTTTTATTTTCGCGCGGTAATTAAAATTGGATTACGCGATTTACGTAACATTAATTTTACAACCAGTTCATGGAAAATCATTTTTGTGCGCGTTTGTTTTACTCGTTGACGTTCCGTTTGAAATTCAATGCTGCAAATTTCGCCATTTGTTCAGCTGTTACGGACAGTAACGCGGCACTAAAACAGAGCAGTTGTTTGCAACGTATCGCTTAAAAACAAGAAAGAAAAAGCGAGCGTAAAAAGGTTAAGCTGAGAGAGAAGGGGAGTGAGAGGGAGAGAAAGAGAGAGAGACAAAGAGAGATTTTGAAGGCGCCATTAAAGTGGAGAGATATGAATTATGCGATTGGAACGAAAATATCAGGATTCTAGGTCTTCTTTGTTCCCTTTTTTTTTTATTTTCGAGTAAAATTGTTACTACCTGTTGTTTTTGTATTTGGCAAGAGTTTGTGCGGCGGGATTGGGCGTCTCTGTCGGGAAATACGTGGCCCCGTAAAAATCAAGTCCTCTGCTCAGCAGTAACGAAGTCTCCTCGACGCTGGCTAAAGTAACCCTTATAACTGGTGGCCCAGTGTAGATAGTGGCGGGCTCATTTGAATTTTGAGCGTCTACTTTCAACTTTTCATTTATGGCCTTCACTGCATTCATACAAAAGATTACTTTTATTGTTTTATGTAAAATACTTATCAAATGAAAAATTTGCAATTCTAAAAGAGATTAGTAGGTAAAACACGTCAATATTATAATGAATCTGAATTTTTCTTTGAAACTAACCGAATAATGTAAAAACGCCGGGGTTTCCTTGAAAAAAAAGCTCAGCTCCAAGATAATCGACTTAAATTAAATTCTATAAGCGCTTTTTTAAGTAATATTTTGTCACTAGCTAATATGTATTTGTTGTTTGATTTTACATTAAATATATTATACCGTTCTGCCAATACAAATATAATTTTGAAATTTTATACCGATAAGAAATCGTACGAATAACTGAATAAATATACAACTTTTATTCTCACAAAAACGATTGAATGTTTAAAATTTACTCGTTCTTGAATTTCTGTCAATTAAATCTTGGGCTTACTTTATTTTCCGAAGTAAAATCTTAATTAGTTTCCCACTTTAATCGAAACGTCGCGACTTAAGAAGAATCGTTATCGGGTTCGAAGTTATTCAATACGAATGGTGTCAACTCGGTGGCAGAAAGTGCAGATCTATGTTCAACCGTCATCAGTATGTTATTAATATGATGATAGATTACCAGATGGATTGCAAATATTAGGTCACACTGACTTGTTTGTTTTCTATTAAACCAATCATTTATAACTGAAACATTAATGCGATACCAATATTGACGTGGCAAATTCAGTTCTCGCCATTTTTTGTTATCACCACAACTTCTAATACATCAAGTGTCCCTTGACACGACGGCTAAATTCGTATAAGGTTTTAATTACATTTTAAAATGCTTTTGTCTAATAAACCACGAGAAAAAGAAAACTACTCTTGTGGATTAATGTTAAATGTTTCTGCGCCAGTCTTATTCAAATTTGCAAATAATCAAGAAATCTTTGATGGTTAGTATTATGAAGAATTAAATTGTCTGAAATATCTATATCGAAAGAAGAATCTGCGATAGAACCGTATCATAAAGTACAGTTACGTTTAAACAACAAGAACAATCTGTATTTATCTTTACTAGTTTTCAATGTTTCCATTTGATTGCCATGGCAATAACTTCATACTAATAACTTCTCAGTTGAAGATACCTACAATGTTTATATATAACTAACCTTTACCCCAAGTAAATCGAGCATTATTTTGAAGGTTAATATAGCACGTTATATTCTCCATTATAGTTAAATCAACAAAATTGCCGTAGTTATTAAGTGAAGACTCATTGAAGTTTAGTTTATACTATTATTATTAAACAAAAAGAGGACGTTGATAGTCTCTTCGAGTACGTCAATCTTTTTTCACCCGATAACTCCGAAACGATAAAATCAGACGAGCACCGACGAGTCGTAGAGTTCAATTAAAAATATGATGCTCGCGAGCGAATTTTAATTCGTCGAAAAGTTCGCGATCCTTCGAAATTATAAACCGATGGAGCAAGATAGTTTTCGTTGTCGATTAATTAAAATGAATAAAACAACACCTTTCGAGACTATTTATTCAAAGTTTAATTGAAACGAGGTATCCGCAGTTCGCGAAGAGATAATTGAAATAGATGGGAGAATCTTTTAAATTCGGTGCGCTCCTCTCGGTATTTTTCTGAGGAAACGTTAAGTTTATAATGTTCGGTTCTTTACCGAACGCTGTGTAAATATACATTTCATGTCTCAAAGGTAAAATCGATTTTGCAATGTCTACTCACGCACAGTTCCAGTATTTAGAGGTAACCTTGTAACCTCGACGATAGAGCGATATTTGTACAGAGCGTGCCTGATGTCATCCTCGGGTACTTCTTCCGGTACGTCAAGTACGTACACTGTAAAAGTATTGGCTGGCCTGCACGGTATGGCGACCTGTAATGCAGAAGAAATTATTGTTTTAATGTTGTTCAACTTATTTTCATTTTGTGTAATTAATTATATAATTTTAAAATTCAAACACAATAGAACAAATAAATGAACTAAATTTAATTGATCGAAATTAAATATATTTTAAATTTATTATAAGCAATTTTATAAAATTTTAGTGCATCATGAAAAGGAATTATATCTTTGATATAAACTTATTACACCTTTTTACATTCATTCATCTAGATATAATGTCTAAATTACATGAGATTTAAGCAGTAAGAGATGAAATCAAATTATCTTAATTCTACAGACTTTAAAGTAGAACTCTGATCATAATTACATTTCTTTCGATCTAATTTTATTCGATGAAAACTGTTTAGTTCTGATTGAATAAATGTGGAAACGTATGACACAACGTGCGAAGTTAGTTAAATTTGTCTTTTCGTTTTGTTAACGATGTAATGTTGATTTCAATTTGAACTGACGATCTGTTTAAATAATTATAAACCATGCAATGAGGATGGAAATTTGATTATTAAATGAACTTGTTATTCGCTGAAATTGTACCCATATGCGCCAGTGTTTATCGATAATTTGAATAATTGTTAATGTAAATGGACACATACAAAAACAATTCATATCAGTTTCCACACGGAGAGAAAAGATTAATAAAATTTACTGACATTCTTAGTAAACTGGTTATATATTGGCAAAACTTGTAAAATTACTATCTTAAGTTAGTAAAACGTATCAATTTGTTGAAAATGATTCTTAGAAAGCTGACACTTTTTACTAACTTAGGATAGTAATTTTTCAATTCTTACAAGTATATGACCAGTTTACCAACAATGTCAGTAATTTTTATTAATCTTTTCTCTCTGTGCACAGTAGATATATGTAAATTTTATAAAAATTGCCATTAGTCGTTAAATTTCGTTAACTTTTTATTCCTTAGTTTTCTTATAACTATTTTTTAAAACAGAAATTTATTCATTAAAAATTCAAACTATATAAATATTGATCCAGAGTTACATATAATATTATGATAATCTTATTTGTTTAGCTTTAAGTACTTTGAATGATTATTTTTTAAATAAAATACTTAAAATTGGTTTATTTAGAATAATGATAAATTAAATTAAATTAAAAATAATACTGTCATTATTTAATAAAAATAATACTATCTGTGTAAATATAGTGGGGCGAGTTGTTTTCAAGTTATAAATCGTAACGATTGTTTTCTTTAAAAGAAATGATGTAATGTATTTATATCATATCAATATTATTACGTTTAATTTTCTCGTCAACGACATTATTGAAACTGAGTATTGTTTCTATTTTTAACTCTAGTCTTATACGCAGTCTTCTCCCCCACTCCTTCGCTGAGGAGTGGGAGAATATCATTTTTGACAAGTTATTATACGATTGACAAATTATTTATGTATAAACATGGGATTAATATTTTATTAACGTTTAACAAATAAATTCCGCTTGTGCTTCATACGAGTTCAGAAGAATAAAAAATAATTATATATACCCAAACAAGAAAAGTATTTTTTAAGAACTTTATACCTTATTACACATATTATAATTTTCTTTCGCGTGTCTAATAAAAGTTCTGGGGTTAATAAAAGCGCGGGTCAATTTCAAAATGATCAAGACGCTTGTTTTCGATTTTCAAACTCAGAATAACTAATGATATAAAATCCACTTTCCGAGTAGAAATGTGACATAATTTGGAATTGACTGTTATGACTCTGAAAGTGTTTACAAATTATTGCACATCACACGGTACCTTCTTGTAAAAGCGCGCACCCGTGACCTTGTGGAAGCCCTTCTTATACACCGCTTGAAAATCCTCGATATTGCTAAACTTGAATAGTATCCCGGTCGCCGTCTTCGTGAGGGAAAATGCTCCGCTGCGGTGAAATGTCGTTGTTAAACATTTATTCTAGAAGTTTGTAGCGAACTGCAATTTCCCATGGAATGGGAATTAGATTTTCAAAACCGATTTCTCGTTACCCGCTATTATACGAATCCATTCGCGTGGAAATTTGCAATTTATGCGTGCCCCAAACACACTCGTCCGCGGATCGAATTTATAGGAGACAAACATTCGCCACCTTCTCAACTCCCCCCCGCCCCCTCCGACCACTCCTCACCTTTTGTTCTTCGCTGTTCAACTTTGTAACCGAAAATAGTTCTTTTTTCTTTTATTATTATTATTATCCCGGCACCGCAAATGCGACATTTATCATTATTTTTGACCGTCCTGATTTATGAACTTCCGCGTCCCTTGAATGTACGAAGAAGTCCCGAGTCGAGATAAAACAAGGCTCGTTGAACTTTTGACTTATTTATCGTCCGGGCGGATTTTGTTTTGACAATTTTTGCTACCGCGGTCGAAATTTGTTCGCGAGGGAATGCGCACTTTCGCAACACGTGTTTCCCCGTATTTATACGTTGTCTGTGACTCGCAATGTATTTTGCGAGCGCTATAGTAACGCGTGTGTATTATAATGTATTGGTTTATATGATACATTTATGAGACATCCCCCGGAATATCTTTGAATGTTATAAATGATAAAAGTAGCCCACATTATTCAAATGCCAAATTGAAATAAAACAATTGTAATATTGTCAAAGAAAGTTTGCCTTGATTCCCTGTGAATCGATATCCGACGCTTTTGCCTTTTTGCGACTTCACTTAAATGTGCTTTGTAATTCGTTTTAAAAACAATTTATCACAAGTGCGCACGTACGAAGCGCGAAGCCGTGTCACCTGGAGGATGAAAATATTGCGTTTCCATACCGTCGATGAATAATAACGCTTGTATTTATTCAGTTTACTCGGACATGCGAAATTTAATTTTTACACTTTTTGACATTATTGAAGCATGGCTTTCAATTTTTTCAGACCAATTTATACTTATTTCTAACACAAATTACGTAACCATTAAATTAGCTTCATATTGAATTCGAAAAATTTCTATAATATTTTTCAGGACTACAAGTGTATTAAATTATGAATGAAATGGATAGGTAAAGTAACATGTATAAAATTTTCGATAAAAAATTTCACCGCGATATATACCTACTTTGAAAATAAAATAAAAGTATTTACAATGTAATAAAAACCGAAATACCTTTTTACTATGTTTTTTTTATATATTTTATATACGGAAATTATATTAAACGATGTAAAAATTATTTTTCAATATTACGTGATATCAATTTGAACAATTTATATTCAAAGACTTTAAAATATACAACTAAATTATTTATTTCATTTAAAAACTCTATCCACAATTTCCCACGTCATAACCGTTAACCTTCGAAAACTGGGTTGCTAAAAATTAATACCTCCCTCGGACACACACGAATACGGAAAGTTTCCCGAAAACCCACAAACACCTCCATCAGCAATTTTTCGTCGACATATGACACCCCCGCGGCCCGCCGCCCCCCGAAACAATCGACATTATTTTCCCAAACTCCACTTCATCTCGTTTATCACCCCATAACCACCCTCGACTTGCAAAGAGTCAACAAACCAAATCTAACGTCATAAATCCCCGAAAAATCGTTCTTACCAGTAATGCATTTTTAACACCCCTTGCGAGTACCAAATGAAATCCGATAAAAAGGACTAAATAATAAAAGAAATGTCACCGACGAAACAAAATAAAAGTTGCGCGAAAAAGAATCCTCGGAAACGAAGAAAAAAGAGAGAATAAAAAAAATGATATATATATATAAAACAAACAAATAAATAAATAAATAAAAACCGGAAGAGTCAAGGCGGACAGGATAAGAGCCGTTGTCTCGGGCGGTAAACACAATCATTAATGCCGAAATTCGATGCACATTTCGTTCGACGTGAGATCGCGAGTTGCTGAAAGAGCGGAAAATTCAAAGCGCCGCCACTTAGGAGCCGGGTTTCTCGGCAGGAAGGACGCGGAGAAATGTCGAATGACATTCGGGGCGTCTGGAATGCCGCTCTCCGAATTCTTTAATGGCGCTGTCTCGCTCGCTCGTGCACTTATTCCCATTCTCACCGGAAGTTCATTTTCTCGCAAATGGTTGCCGCCTTCTCAATGCTGAGCTCATGACTCGGCGTCAGCAGGAAAGCGCCTTTCGTGAGGAATTCGTTCTCGCTAATCTCCGAGTCGGTCTCGTGATCCTGCCAATCCGCTCGGCCCTCCTGGTTCAGCCGCGAGAGCGAGCCGCTCTTCGACCCCGACATATCCTTCTCGTGGCCCGCACTAACACTCTGCTCTGGCTGCGACATCTTTTTATAGGTCCGCGATGAGCCGAGCAATCGACCATTTGATGATGATGTCGCGCTACACTGATCGCACCAAAGATACAACACGGCCCTTTTATACCGATCGATTGGATCATCGTCGGCAATTGCCGGCGTTTTTGTTGGATTGCCATTGCTCGGTTTTTGTCCATCGGCTCGATTCCGCGCGAAAATTATTGTCACACGTGTAACAAAGAGTTGCACGTGGGAGAGCTAACGTTTATTCGAGAAGGTTGATTCTCGTAGACAATTGAAGGAGACGCTACTTTTGGAGTGCCTGCTTAATCCAATTTAGGTCGTACAAATTATTGTACGTCCACTGCCCAAGACTCGGGTGTTTTTGCTTGTGATTAATTGTGCATCTATTCTGGGATACTAAGTATGTTTTTTTTTTCAAACATAGGTCAATTTTTCAAATAAATTTCATTTTTCAGTTCCATAACATTTTTTCATGTTAACGTGAATCGTATTTTTATATAAACTTGACGGTACATTTTCATAAAGAAGTTTTACGAATGTTAATTAAGGATCAGTTTCATTGATAAAGTTATATCACAAGCAATTTTGTAGTTGGGAGCAAGTATCTGTACCACGAACGTGAGTTATATATTTGAAATGTACACCAACACCAGCAATACTAATCATTAGTGATAACAGTGACTAATAGTAGAACAGTGATCAATAGTCACAACAGTTTCACCAAAGCCACTACTTACACTGATACTGCTGATAAGTCAGCTATCTTTAACTTTACTTGACGCTATTAATCTTAGTCAAACTTGTGTCACGGAGTTGAGTTGGCTGCATCAAGTAATGCGTATGAAAATATACGCGCAAAGTAAACAGCATTGAATAATCCCGAAATGCTGTTTAATTATAAATAATAAATGTTAGATTTAATGAAATAACAAACGGAGCCTCTTTTATTTACTTTTGGACAATTAAAATTTACATATGGAGGACGGTTTAGTTAGAATTGCTAAATTCTAGTCGGCTCAATTGAATTTGAGTTGCTCAAATCAAACAGTTTAGTAATTTAACTAAGATCCTGCAATACCAACTGAATAATTCTTGAGTGTAATTAACACCCATATCCCAATAGACACATGTGCATAAGAGGTATTGAATTTTGAAAGCTATAGGGGCAGCAATGTTCTAGTTAATTTCGAGATTTAGAACGTTTCAGTAATGCACATTTCTGTTGGGGATCATTTCTCAATTAGGAATTCAATTACGACCCATTACATTCCATTTTGAGCACTAAGCTCCTTACTTGAGTTTCACAATTGTAAAGTTTATATTCTGCTTTATTAATTCCAAATATTTCAATCGGGAAAAAAATACCATTGTCTGTAACGAAAAATTCTGCTTTTATAAAATTCTACAATAATATTAATGTTCAACTTTCAGAATATATTGTACGCACGGTTTCGATTTAAGGTTACAGCACAGTAATTCTTAATGGTTTTTTTCAGTATAGTACAATCCAAATCGTGTCTTATTTTGACTCACTTTAATATGTAATAAGTTATTAATTGACTTTTCAGTAATTACATTTAAGATTTTATAATGCAAACTTGAACATCATAGTGATGTGCAATGAATTAAGAAGAAGAAATGAAATTCCATTATTTTTTTGTTACAGGTTGACCTGAGAGGAGGAACGACCAAATTATGGGTAATGGTATTTCTATATTCAAACGTATGGCTGTTATTTCTGCAAATCAATAAGCAATAATAATTAGTTTCGCGTGTAAATGTAAATATGTACGGGATTAAATTTCAATTTAGTCGTAAACTGAGCAGAAATAATCAGAAGTGTTCATCTATGTAGATTATTAATCTGACTTATTATGATAAAGTGTGAACTGCACATGACCATATCAGAGTATAATCAAAGCAGATTTGGCCGTATTACAACAGATTCGACTAAGTCTTATTAAATCTACTCAAATCAGCTATAAAATCTGATTAGATTTGAATTGGTCCAGTTGCCGTGTAACGTGTTTCTAATACCCCATTATTGTAGTAGAATGGCAGTTAATTGGCCTATTTCTCTAGATTACACCGGGCAATCAATAATACAAGACAATACATATCTCGCGCGCGTTTCATTAATGAAACATTCAAAATATTCTTAAACTGCAATGTTACAGATTTTCGGGCGTAAATAAAGAAAGCGTTTCTTTCACTACCATTACTGACTCGAATCTTTTCTTTCTTTTTTTATTTTCTTCATCTTTCCTTATTTTTCCTTCCATTCATAATAGATGCAATGTCAGACTTTGTGCAAACTCACTTACTCTTACTCGCTAGTTATATATACTTCAGTGTGTTTTTGAACTACAGTCCTGCAAATTTGAAATCAAATGTTTTCGCCGTTCAACTGCAACCTCTATGACTGGCGGCATAATTACAGAGTTGAACTTACAAACTGCAAAATTGTTGACGAGTTTTGTTCTATAATTATTATCGTCACAAATGTATGTTAGTGTGACCGAAAGAGGGAAAACAGTGGAATTCTAATTTGTTAGAGTAAGTTTAATTTCAAATTCCGGTGGATATTTTTAATTTCCCGAAATTCATGTGTTTTTATTGTGAATAATAAAATGGAATTAATCAAATTATTTCAATAATATAATTAAAAATCATTCGACGTACGATTCAAATTGATTGCACTCAAATGTAAATAAACATCAAACCGTTAATTATTCGGTATATAATGTTATAAAATATACAATATATAATCTAAAATTAATTAAGAGCACATTTTAGATATTTAATTATGCAAATAAAATATTTAATCAAACGTTTGCAAACCATATTACCAGTAACTTATTTACAAACATCGAACAAATATCCACCTTGTAAATAACTCCACTTGAAATGATTTTTAAAATTTATCTACCACCTTCCAACCGACATTGAATTTTGCAATAAATTAAACCGACCGAATTTAAAATTGCAACTTCGTCCGACACTTCTTTCGGGAACTTAGTTTTTGGCGAAAAGATTCCCCTGAAAAGTGCCACTACATCAAGGCTGTTCATTAAATTGATTCTCCCTCGAATTGGGATCAATAATTCGTGAAATTCACCGCGGAAAATAAACTTTACCGATGCATTAATCTCCAGTAAGGGATACCCATCGATTAATGGATTTAAGTATTTTGTTTCATTCCGCGCTGTTAACATTTTGATATTGCGCGAGGAACCACTTACTATAATGGAGTTTTATAGTTGGTGTTTGTCTTGGTAAGCTGTCCTCGATGTACAGTCATTTTGGAAAATGGATGTGCTCCAATCTCTTTACTACTTGCACCGCAATGTCTGTGCATTTCTGATGGGTTGGGTCGAACTTCTCTCGTTACTGCAGTCCATGAGTCGAGGATTGTTTATGAGCTTGGTTATGGAGTTACCTGAAATCTAAAGTATATTGCCGCGTATCATAACAAATTCCAAATTTCCCACGTCGGCGATTGTTACCCGGAATTTGACGATGCAAATTTTACCGCGCGGCGTTCCATGCTCCAATTGATGTAATTGGAGCGATTAAAAATGAAGAAAGCTCTATTAAGCAGCATTGATCGACCTTCAATTTCAACCAATGAAGACAAATTCTGATGGCCACGTTGCGTCTATTTTTGTCTTTTATATTCTGCAACTGGAAGCTTCCCGTGGGCGGCTGATCAATCGAGAGAGTTTGTTTTTCTGCCACGACGAATTACTGGGACAAAATGTCATTGTATACGCGGAGACTCTTGAATGGGATGATTTAACGGAACGATATTATTAAGTACGAATTACATGGCTGGTCTTATGGTAATCCCGAAGTCTCATTAAATATCGTTGTTTATTGATGTGCTATTGTTATGGGCATTCGAGGTAGCTGCGAATTTTGGAGTGACCGCGAGAATGTCTTGCCGAATTGGCTTCGATGATTTTATGGCGTTATATACAGTCGAATTATAGCGGTATAAAAAACTGTACGCTTTGCTTATATATTTGTGCTGCTTCGTAGCGATTGTACGTCTTGGAATTAACGAAGTAGTGACTTGGGGGAAAGCTAATTTAGTCAGAACGTGAACTATCAAATATAAATGTTATTTATTCTGTAATTTTATTGATTGATCAATAGAAATTAAAATTGTCATTAATATTCAACACATTATGTAGAAGTTCATAGTTAATTGTAATGGTTAAAAAAAAAATTTAAAAAGAATTTTAAATAATATGTTCGGCACGGAAAAATACTATTCAGTTTACAGCTGAAATCTATACATTAAATGTACAAACTTATCTCTATTAAGATTTCTTTAAAACAATTATAAATACAATAAAATTAATAAACTTTATATTATATTTTATGTGAAAGGACTACAGTTGCATGGTAAATAATCACCTTACTGTTCGAAGATAATATCATTTTACGATATAATAATATTACAAATTATCATGGAATATTCATCCATTAGAAGTGAAGATGATACTACTTTGAATAAGTTAATAATTCAGTGTGACTTTAACAAATTATTTTCAGTATAATTATAACATACAAGGAGTAATGTATGTTGAGAAATAATTTGTCAAAATGAAGTACTATCGTATATTTATAAAATATATTTAGAATATCTACAGATAATGTAAAGTGAGAACATTAATTATCCACTTAAATTAATTTCTAATTTTATATGTATATGAAATAATTTATATTTTTTTAAACAAATAATTTGATTTTATAATAAACACACCGAGAAAAATAAATTGCATATTTAGCAATAAATCCTGGAATACTGAACCTATACGTTCTTTGTATGTGTATCACTTATAATTTTTGGGAATGTTTTCTATACACATTGTATAGTATTCTATGTTTATAGAACTGTATGCATT